>CM046873.1:8526237-8633844 GCA_025617745.1 Heliocidaris erythrogramma | reverse complement strand
ACTAACCGCTTCAATACCAGGAACATTCGCATGCAGATGTAAGTGAACCTCGATCTCCTGGCCTCTTTCTATCGTGTCTGGTATATATGGAGTACACATCAGTTGGTGTCGTACCACCAGTTGCTCAAGAGGGATAAGAACCCACCATTCAGCACAGTGACCAATGTAGAGTTCAAGATGCCTCTCGTGTATTCTGCAGTGTGGCGGTTCGTCTGGTGAGGTGGACGATCTCTCCCGTGATGTTCTTGGTAGATCTGTCAAATGGTTCCAATATTAAATTTGTTTATCCACAATGTTACAGTATTACAGATTTATTGATCCCCCCGCTTAATTTTGAACACTGAAAATATTATCAGACTACCTACATTTTGATAGAAATCTTTTACCCAAAGCATTTTTCTCAATATGTGACTAAATTTTCAAAACCTCTCACAAACCAAATTAAAAAAAGTATAAGAAGCTGTCCTTTGAATAAAACCCATCAACCGCCCCTATAACACTGCCACACTCAACGGAAGGAACGGTTTCGAGGAAGCAGTTTCCTCTTTTTGTACCTGTGTACTGTGTGGCATTGTGATGGCACTGTAACCAAGAGGAGGCAGAAATCAGCTCGGAAGAGTTTCGTGAACGTCAAGAACGTTATCCGAAAAGTTTTGCTATAAGTTACGATTATGTTATCCTTAATTTATAGTGAGATAGTCCATATTTTGTGCAGCTATGGTCTGAGCTTACTAGTATGAATCCGACACAATGACTTACCCTTGTCAGGATCCCATACGTGGGAAATGATGTCAGGCTTCACTTGATCAGGGTTGATGACCATTGTGGAGTGTGGTATCCTGATCTTGACAGGTTGGTGGAAGACCATGTTTGGAGGGTCACATCTGATTCCATAGCAGGCCATTGATTCGTCATCTTGGATATCAACACTAGGAGGGTCTTTTACAATGGAGACTGTGATCTTGCAAGAGTCAGGTTGTTTAATAGCCCCAGGTGGGATAGTCATCCATATGCCACGATGTTCAAGCTCTAGCTCCTTACCGTCGATTCCGACGTGATCAGAAACCGTGTTGACCACTGTTGATTTTTCTTCATCTACTCATATACATAGTAAAGGGGATGAATAGCACTAAAATGAAAATTCAAAAACCTCCATCTGTGGGTGAATCAATGATACGACTTGATATAGAATATCGGGAACTTTCCGAATGTGGAGCTTACTTAGGCTTACTCAATGTGCTTATTTTAAAGCCTAAAATCGGCCTGTGTTCAGGTGTTTGTTAAATTACTAATACGCTATAAAGGATACGTTTACTTCCAATCTATATTATTCAGGATTATGTGCCTAACCAAAATCTTTGCCCATATCCATGTTTCTTCATTTACTCCATAAATGACTGCCTACTACGAAGATTTATATTGTGGAAACAAATATCAATTTAGATCAAAACTGTGTAGGCCTGGGTAGATGAATATATTGATATATACTGCTCTTTTATCTTACCACGATAGATCCTGGTCACCTCCACAAACGATAACCTAAGGAAATGAAAGGGGACAAGACGGTCATTATTCTATGTATCTATGTATATATTAGAAACTACCCCTTCTTTGAGTTATCCTATAATACGAATATAAGTAATAAATTGTATGATTAATACCTGTGAATTACACTCAATACAATCCCATCACCCTTTATCTCATCACATTATATTTTCTTACGCCAGACCATTGCGAAATTTGTGAAGATATATTTCATGTTTTCATTGAAAATATCCGCAATGGATAGATTTTTCTTTTCAATTTGATGGAATTATAAGTCAACTACAAAGTGACATGCACCCACGACTGAGTCCTTTTGAAAGCCGGTTAAGCCTTTAATTTATTCACAAGCTTCCATTGTCAATTCAGGTTTTCATTTTATTAGTTTTTATTCCGAGATAGAAATTAAATTAAGATCACTCTGTTACTTTCATAGGTCCTTTTTCGCATTACAGGTGGAAACTGTGTCTGAAGTGAATTCCGATTGACAGTAACAAAAATTGCATTTTTATGACAAATTTGAAAACCTTTAAACATAAAAATATAGGCCTAATATGGGGAAAATTGTCCCAGTTTGGATGTTGGCTTTAGACCGGATGAGGGTTTCCACAGGATTGTGCTTTAAATGTTTAGTTCCTGTGATTTTATCTCACCTTGACAATAGCACCGTTCGAAGAGAATCATCTCTGGAATAGTGATGTGGTAGATTGCCCTGGTTATCCTTCACGTCAGTTCTTGCGCCATGGTCCAACAGATAGACGACAAGTGCCTTCCCGGGGGTTAGCTGGTTCTGAAATAAATCCACCAAGGGAAACACAGCAATCAAGTAGAAAAGAACTTCGCATTATTGCTTTTAATACGCGTCAACATAAAATTCACCATACTGAATATTCGTTCATCTTTTCCTCCTAAAATATCACGGAATTGTTGGGGTTTTTTTTGCACTTTCTGTAATAAAACAAACACAAAAGAGGAAAATTATGCCTCATCAACTGATAAGGAAATGTCTTGAACAGGAATTTTCAAGTTGGCCCGATTGTACTTATGAAACATTTTACCTCTTGTAGTTTTACTGTGGATAGGGTAATTCTACTCGGCTGATTGGAGAGTATAACAGCTTCGTGAAGGCAAGTCTTGCCATCGTTTGACTGGATGTTGGGGTCAGCTCCATATGAAACCAAAGTCTCCACAACTGACGCTTGGCCATTTAAAGCGGCGAGGTGAATGGCCGTCAATCCATTCTTATCCTGCTGGTCTAGATTCCCAGTGATCTATATATAAGTGATGAGAAAATAAACGGAATGGGATAATGTCGCAAGACGATTATGGCTTTGAGCCCCCATTAATAATTTTACAGATACCTGTATTTCTTCCCATTAATTTTCGAAAGCTACGAAATCAAGAACATCTTTTTAATATGAGCTCCTTATTAAAGCAATTCGTAATACAAATTGAAAATCTTTATCGTGCTCTAAGCTACTTCAAACGAATATGAAATGTTGTCAAAGAACCCCATTTCAATTTTATTGTAATTTATTATTGAATATTTTTACAACGGTTAGTTGTCGCCACATACAATACATTTGTTTTTCTCTTTGTGTTTAGATAGAAGTTAGCAACGTACCTGTGCATTTTCTGCTAAAACCTCTGAAATGCTGACAATTCCTTTCTTTGATGATAAGTGGGGAGGTGTCCGTCCAATGGCATTCCTTATATCGCCTCTAGCTCCTTCTTCAAGCAAGGCCTTAACAATCTCGATATGACCCTTTACAGCAGCAATGTGCAAAGGAGTATAGCCATTCCTGTCACCCATATTTACTACAATTCCTTGTGTTAGCAGATATGTTGTGACACCAAGATGGCCTTGTTCTGCAGCTAGATGTAAGGAAGTCCAACCATCGGGTTTAGGTTCGTTCACTTCGGCTCCATGCTCCACCAAATATCTACTGACATCAACGTGTCCATTTACAGCAGATAAATGTAGAGCAGTCGATCCTCTATCCGTGATCTTATTCACATCAGCACCTTGCAGAAGAAGGAGTTTGGTGATGTCAAGGTGACCATTCTGTGCAGCAATGTGTAAGGCCGTCCAACCGTCCTTATCAGCTGTAGTAACGTCAGCTCCATGCCTGAGCAGAGAGTTTATGACATCACTATGACCATTCTGAGCTCCAACATGCAATGATGTCGAGCCTTTGTTTCTGGTTGCTCTGTTGATATCAGCTCCTTTACTGAGCAAAAGATCCGTGGTTTCACTATGACCCATGAATGCAGCAACATGTAGCGGAGTAATATCATCAACATTCGCTTTATTCACCTCAGCCCTTTGACTGAGGAGATAATCGGCTACACGAAGGTGACCCATTTGTGCCGCAAAATGAAGAGCACGCCAACCAACATTATTGCACTCATTCACATCGGCTCCTTGACTAACAAGATATCTTGCAACCCCTAATCTGCCATACATTACGGCAAAGTCTAGTGGAGTGCACCCCGCTGTGCGCCTCCGTTTACTAAGAACGTAGTCTTTGTTATCGAGATCGCATAGAGGATATGAATCATACATAGCAAAGATTCCTCTCTCAGCAGTCTCAGCTGCATCTGCACCTTGCATGTGTGGGTATGCGTTCTCATCAAGAGGATCATATTCGTAAGCAGCCTGGAATATGGAGAATTTATCATTCGACCCACTGTGCGCTTCAGGTAAATATCTATGCAAACATTTTTCAACATCATAATAACCATACTGTGCATCGAAGTGTAAGGCTATTAGATTGCTTGCACTTCTCTTCTTAACTTCGGCTCCGTGACTCAGAAGATATGCTGCAATATCAAGATAGCCATATGCTGAAGCGTAATGCAAAGCAGTGGCTCCATCTATATCAGCTGCATTTACCTCTGCTCCTTGAGCGATCAAATATTCAATTATATCGACTTTGCCACTCTGTATGCCATCGTGTAAGATAGTCCACCCGACATCATTTGACATATTCACATCGGCGCCTTGTCTGATGACATATTTCAATACCTCCGTGTGCCCATATTTTGCAGCATTATGTAAGGCTGTACTCCCGAACAAATTGCTGACATTTATCTCCGCTTCTTTACTTAAGAGATATTCCACGATATGGAGATGCCCGTTCATTGCTGCAATATGTAAGGCAGTCCAACCGAACGTATCAGCACTATTCAACTCAACATCTCGACTAACCACCTCCTTTACGGCATCCAGGTCACCTTTCTCCGAAGCAAGCTGTAAATCAGTATAGCAGATAGTATGGGCGCTCTCCGAGTCACATCCTATACCAACCAAAAAGCTCGCAACAAGAAACCGACCAATAACTGCGGCATGGTCTAAAGAGGTATATCCACCACTATCTCCCTTATTCATATCAGCTCCCTGACCGATCAGATATTTAGTGACATCAAGATGACCATTCTGTGCAGCAATGTGTAATGCCGTCCGATTATCCTTCTCTTCTTTATTCACATCAGCTCCTTCACTGATCAGATATTTAGTGACATCAAGATGACCATTCTGTGCAGCAATGTGTAATGCAGTCCAACCATCATTCTCTCCTTTATTCACATCAGCTCCTTTACTGATCAGATATTTAGTGACATCAAGATGACCATTCTGAGCAGCAAGGTGTAATGCAGTCATTCCATTCTTCCCCTTATTCACTTCAGCTCCTTCACTGATCAGATATTTAGTGACGTCAATATGACCATTATGAGCAGCAAAGTGTAATCCAGTTCGCCCATTATTGTGCCCCTTATTCACTTCAGCTCCTTTACTGATCAAATATTTAGTGACATCAAGATGACCATTATCAGCAGCAAAGTGTAGTGCAGTCCCATTATCATTCGTTCCTTTATTCACATCAGCTCCTTTACTGATCAGATATTTAGTGACATCGAGATTACCATCATGAGCAGCATAGTGTAATGCCGTCCAACCATCATTCTCTCCTTTATTCACATCAGCTCCCTCACTGATCAGATATTTAGTGACATCAAAATGATCATTCTGAGCAGCAAGGTGTAATGTAGTCCAACCATCATTCTTCCCTTTATTCACTTCAGCTCCTTCACTGATCAGATATTTAGTGACATCGAGATGACCATTCTGAGCAGCAATGTGTAATGCCGTCCAATTATCCTTCTCTCCTATATTCACATCAGCTCCTTCACTGATCAGATATTTAGTGACATCAAGATGTCCATTCTGAGCAGCAAGGTGTAATGTAGTCCAATCATCATTATCTCCTTTATTCACATCAGCTCCTTCACTGATCAGAAATTTAGTGACATCAAGTTGACCATTCCGAGTAGCAATGTGTAATGCCGTCCCATTGTCATTCGTTCCTTTATTCACATCAGCTCCTTTACTGATCAGATATTTAGTGACAACAAGATGACCATTATGAGCAGCAAGGTGTAATGCAGTCCCATTATCATTCTTTCCTTTATTCACATCAGCTCCTTCACTGATCAGATATTTAGTGACATCAAGATGACCATTCTGAGCAGCAAGGTGTAATGTAGTCCAACCATCATTCTTCCCCTTATTCACTTCAGCTCCCTCACTGATCAGATATTTAGTGACGTCAAGATGTCCATTTTGAGTAGCAATGTATAATGCCGTCCAATTATCCTTCTCTCCTTTATTCACATCAGCTCCTTCACTGATCAGATATTTAGTGACATCAAGATGACCATTCTGAGCAGCAATGTGTAATGCAGTTCGATTATCCTTCTCTTCTTCATTCACATCAGCTCCTTCGCTGATCAGATATTTAGTGACATCAAGATGGCCATTCTGAGCAGCAATGTGTAATGCAGTTCGATTATCCTTCTCTCCTTCATTCACATCAGCTCCTTCGCTGATCAGATATTTAGTGACATCAAGATGGCCATTCTGAGCAGCAATGTGTAATGCAGTCCAACCATCATTGTAACCCTTATTCACTTCAGCTCCTTTACTGATCAAATATTTAGTGACATCAAGATGACCATTCAGAGCAGCAAGGTGTAATGCAGTCCAACCATCATTCTGCCCCTTATTCACTTCAGCTCCTTCACTGATCAGATATTTAGTGACATCAAGATGACCATTCTGAGCAGCAATGTGTAATGCAGTCCGACCATCATTCTTCCCTTCATTCACTTCAGCTCCTTCACTGATCAGATATTTAGTGACATCAAGATGACCATTCTGAGCAGCAATGTGTAATGCAGTCCGACCATCATTCTGCCCCTTATTCACTTCAGCTCCTTCACTGATCAGATATTTAGTGACATCAAGATGACCATTCTGAGCAGCAATGTGTAATGCAGTCCGACCATCATTCTTCCATTCATTCACTTCAGCTCCTTCACTGATCAGATATTTAGTGACATCGAGATGTCCATTCTGAGCAGCAATGTGTAATGCAGTCCGACCATCATTCTTCCATTTATTCACTTCAGCTCCTTCACTGATCAGATATTTAGTGACATCAAGATGACCATTCTGTGCAGCAAGGTGTAATGCAGTTCGATTATCCTTCTCTCCTTTATTCACTTCAGCTCCTTTACCTATCAGATATTTAGTGACATCAAGATGACCATTCTGAGCAGCAAGGTGTAATCCAGTTCGCCCATTATTGTGCCCCTTATTCACTTCAGCTCCTTTACTGATCAAATATTTAGTGACATCAAGATGACCATTATCAGCAGCAAAGTGTAGTGCAGTCCCATTATCATTCGTTCCTTTATTCACATCAGCTCCTTTACTGATCAGATATTTAGTGACATCGAGATTACCATCATGAGCAGCATAGTGTAATGCCGTCCAACCATCATTCTCTCCTTTATTCACATCAGCTCCCTCACTGATCAGATATTTAGTGACATCAAAATGATCATTCTGAGCAGCAAGGTGTAATGTAGTCCAACCATCATTCTTCCCTTTATTCACTTCAGCTCCTTCACTGATCAGATATTTAGTGACATCGAGATGACCATTCTGAGCAGCAATGTGTAATGCCGTCCAATTATCCTTCTCTCCTATATTCACATCAGCTCCTTCACTGATCAGATATTTAGTGACATCAAGATGTCCATTCTGAGCAGCAAGGTGTAATGTAGTCCAATCATCATTATCTCCTTTATTCACATCAGCTCCTTCACTGATCAGAAATTTAGTGACATCAAGTTGACCATTCCGAGCAGCAATGTGTAATGCCGTCCCATTGTCATTCGTTCCTTTATTCACATCAGCTCCTTTACTGATCAGATATTTAGTGACAACAAGATGACCATTATGAGCAGCAAGGTGTAATGCAGTCCCATTATCATTCTTTCCTTTATTCACATCAGCTCCTTCACTGATCAGATATTTAGTGACATCAAGATGACCATTCTGAGCAGCAAGGTGTAATGTAGTCCAACCATCATTCTTCCCCTTATTCACTTCAGCTCCCTCACTGATCAGATATTTAGTGACGTCAAGATGTCCATTTTGAGTAGCAATGTATAATGCCGTCCAATTATCCTTCTCTCCTTTATTCACATCAGCTCCTTCACTGATCAGATATTTAGTGACATCAAGATGACCATTCTGAGCAGCAATGTGTAATGCAGTTCGATTATCCTTCTCTTCTTCATTCACATCAGCTCCTTCGCTGATCAGATATTTAGTGACATCAAGATGGCCATTCTGAGCAGCAATGTGTAATGCAGTTCGATTATCCTTCTCTCCTTCATTCACATCAGCTCCTTCGCTGATCAGATATTTAGTGACATCAAGATGGCCATTCTGAGCAGCAATGTGTAATGCAGTCCAACCATCATTGTAACCCTTATTCACTTCAGCTCCTTTACTGATCAAATATTTAGTGACATCAAGATGACCATTCAGAGCAGCAAAGTGTAATGCAGTCCAACCATCATTCTGCCCCTTATTCACTTCAGCTCCTTCACTGATCAGATATTTAGTGACATCAAGATGACCATTCTGAGCAGCAATGTGTAATGCAGTCCAACCATCATTCTGCCCTTCATTCACTTCAGCTCCTTCACTGATCAGATATTTAGTGACATCAAGATGTCCATTCTGAGCAGCAATGTGTAATGCAGTCCGACCATCATTCTGCCCCTTATTCACTTCAGCTCCTTCACTGATCAGATATTTAGTGACATCAAGATGACCATTCTGAGCAGCAATGTGTAATGCAGTCCGACCATCATTCTGCCCTTCATTCACTTCAGCTCCTTCACTGATCAGATATTTAGTGACATCAAGATGACCATTCTGAGCAGCAATGTGTAATGCAGTCCGACCATCATTCTTCCCTTTATTCACTTCAGCTCCTTTACTGATCAGATATTTAGTGACATCAAGATGACCATTCTGTGCAGCAAGGTGTAATGCAGTTCGATTATCCTTCTCTCCTTTATTCACTTCAGCTCCTTTACCTATCAGATATTTAGTGACATCAAGATGACCATTCTGAGCAGCAAGGTGTAATGCAGTCATTCCATTCTTCCCCTTATTCACTTAGTGACATCGAGATGTCCATTCTGAGCAGCAATGTGTAATGCAGTCCGACCATCATTCTTCCATTTATTCACTTCAGCTCCTTCACTGATCAGATATTTAGTGACATCAAGATGACCATTCTGTGCAGCAAGGTGTAATGCAGTTCGATTATCCTTCTCTCCTTTATTCACTTCAGCTCCTTTACCTATCAGATATTTAGTGACATCAAGATGACCATTCTGAGCAGCAAGGTGTAATGCAGTCATTCCATTCTTCCCCTTATTCACTTCAGCTCCTTCACTGATCAAATATTTAGTGACATCAAGATGTCCATTCCGAGCAGCATAGTGTAATGCAGTCCAATTATCCTCCTCTCCTACATTCACTTCAGCTCCTTCACTGATCAAATATTGAGTGACGTCAAGATGGTCATTCAGAGCAGCAAAGTGTAATGCAGTTCGATTATCCTTCTCTCCTTTATTCACATCAGCTCCTTTACCTATCAGATATTTAGTGACATCAAGATGACCATTCAGAGCAGCAAAGTGTAATGCAGTCATTCCATTCTTCCCCTTATTCACTCCAGCTCCCTCACTGATCAGATATTTAGTGACATCGAGATGACCATTATGAGCAGCATAGTGTAATGCAGTCGAATTATCCTCCTCTCCGTTATTCACATCAGCTCCTTCACTGATCAGATATTTAGTGTCATCAAGATGACCACTCAGAGCAGCAATGTGTAATGCAGTCCAACCATCATTCTTCCCCTTATTCACTCTAGCTCCCTCACTGATTAGATATTTAGTGACGTCAAGATGTCCATTCTGAGCAGCAATGTGTAATGCAGTCCAACCATCATTCTCTCCTTTATTCACATCAGCTCCTTCACTGATCAGATATTTAGTGACATCAAGATGACCATTCTGAGCAGCAAGGTGTAATGTAGTCCAACCATCATTCTCGCCCTTATTCACTTCAGCTCCCTCACTGATCAGATATTTAGTGACATCAAGATGACCATTCTGTGCAGCAAGGTGTAATGCAGTTCGATTATCCTTCTCTCCTTTATTCACATCAGCTCCTTCACTGATCAGATATTTAGTGTCATCAAGATGACCACTCAGAGCAGCAATGTGTAATGCAGTCCAACCATCATTCTCTCCTTTATTCACATCAGCTCCTTCACCTATAAGATATTCAGTGACATCGAGATGTCCATTCCGAGCAGCAATGTGTAATGCCGTCCAATTATCCTTCTCTCCTATATTCACATCAGCTCCTTCACTGATCAGATATTTAGTAACATCAAGATGTCCATTCTGAGCAGCAAGGTGTAATGCAGTCCAACCATCATTCTCTCCTTTATTCACATCAGCTCCTTCACTGATCAGATATTTAGTGACATCGAGATGACCATTCTGAGCAGCAAAGTGTAATGCAGTCCCATTATTCTTCTCTCCTATATTCACATCAGCTCCTTCACCTATCAGATATTTAGTGACATCAAGATGACCATTCTGAGCAGCAAGGTGTAATGCAGCCCTTCCATTCTTCTCTCCCTTTTTCACATCAGCTCCTTCACTGATCAGATATTTTGTGACATCAAGATGTCCATTTTGAGCAGCAATGTGTAATGCCGTCCGATTAGCCTTCTCTCCTTTATTCACATCAGCTCCTTCACTGATCAAATATTTAGTGACATCAAGATGGCCATTCAGAGCAGCAAAATGTAATGCAGTTCGCCCATCATTGTGCCCCTTATTCACATCAGCTCCTTCACTGATCAGATATTTAGTGACATCAAGTTGACCATTCTGTGCAGCAAGGTGTAATGCAGTTCGATTATCCTTCTCTCCTTTATTCACATCAGCTCCTTCACTGATCAGATATTTAGTGACATCAAGATGACCATTCTGAGCAGCAATGTGTAATGCAGTCCAATTATCCTTCTCTCCTATATTCACAACAGCTCCTTTACTGATCAGATATTTAGTGACATCAAGATGACCATTCTGAGCAGCAAGGTGTAATGCAGTCCAACCATCATTCGCTCCTTTATTCACTTCAGCTCCTTCACTGATCAGATATTTAGTGACATCAAGATGGCTATTCAGAGCAGCAAAGTGTAATGCAGTTCGCCCATCATTGTGCCCCTTATTCACATCAGCTCCTTCACTGATCAGATATTTAGTGACATCAAGATGACCATTCTGAGCAGCAAGGTGTAATGCAGTTCGATTATCCTTCTCTCCTTTATTCACATCAGCTCCTTCACTGATCAGATATTTAGTGACATCAAGATGTCCATTCTGAGCAGCAAAGTGTAATGCAGTCCGCCCATCATTCTCTCCTTTATTCACTTCAGCTCCTTTACTGATCAGATATTTAGTGACATCAAGATGACCATTATGAGCAGCCAGGTGTAATGCAGTCCGATTATCCTTCTCTCCTTTATTCACATCAGCTCCTTCACTGATCAGATATTTAGTGACATCAAGATGACCATTCTGAGCAGCAATGTGTAATGCAGTCCAACCATCATTCTCCCCCTTATTCACTTCAGCTCCTTCACTGATCAAATATTTAGTGACATCAAGGTGACCATTCTGAGCAGCAAAGTGTAATGCAGTCCAACCATCATTCTGCACTTTATTTATATCAGCTCCATGTTTTATGAGATACTCAACGATGGTCTTGTGGTCATTCTTCACCGCAATATGTAAAGCTGTCTTTCCATCTTCGTTTGTCTGATTTACATTAGAACCCTGTTTCAACAAAATTTTAACGGTTTTGAGATCGCCTCGAACTGTTGCACTATATAGAGGTTGATTTTTTCCATCCACACTTGTTGAGTTGTTCCCCATTGTTCATCAACGCCATCGACACCTTTCCACGGACCAACACAAAGCGCCGTATTCAATCTAAATAATAAATATTCAATGCTTCTTGTGATCACCCAACTATCAAAACACATGACATCCAAATGTGGGGAAAGATGTAATTCCTTTGTTATCTGATGCATAATTTGCATTCTGCATATTCGAAGCATGAACAATCGAATAATAATAATAATAATAATAATACATTTATAAAGCGCAGTAACTATCCAACAATTTGTATTCTACTGCGCTGCCATAAGCTCCTGATATGCTTGTTATTAATTGAATAGATATGCTTTGAGTTTTGATTTAAACATAATTACAGATGGCTATTTCCTGACTTCCAATTGCAAGTTATTCCAGAGTTTAGGGGCTGCACAAGCAAATGAGCGATCACCCAGTGTTACTTTTGTTTTTACGAATGGAATTTGGAGAAGCAGAGTATCTTGGGAACTGCACAGGTTTCGACTATGTTGATTGACTCTGAGATTCAGCAATTCTGAATTGCAAGTTATTCCAGAGTTTAGGGGCTGCACAAGCAAATGAGCGATCACCCAGTGTTACTTTTGTTTTTACGAATGGAATTTGGAGAAGCAGAGTATCTTGGGAACTGCACAGGTTTCGACTATGTTGATTGACTCTGAGATTCAGCAATTCTCTGATGTACATAGGAGCTTGACCATGAAGCGCCTTATATACAATAAGCAAAATTCTGAAAGTTATTCTTTGGCGAACAGGTAGCCAATGCAGATTTCTCTAAATTCTGCTGATACGGGTGAGTTTGAAAAAGCCACTAATCAGCCTTGCACAAGTGTTTTGAACTCTTTGCAGTCTCGATATTTGACAGTCAGGGATCCCATAAAGTAGACCATTACAATAGTCCAACTTATTAGTGATGCATGCATGAACAATATCTCTCATAATATCCTTATTTAAGTATTTCCGAATACGTCTGAGATTATAGATCATGTAGTACGATGATTTACAGACATTTGTGATATGATCACCCATACTCAAGTGCACATCAAACTGTACTCCGAGATTCCTTGCATTCACAGATGGTTTGATTATAGAATCTCATCTCCAATTGACACGCCATTTAAGTTGATTTTGGATGTCTGTTTAGGTGTGCCAATGATTATTAATTCTGTTTTACTATCATTGAGCATTGGCCTATTTTTCAACATCCATCCACGTACATAGTTGACGCATGTTTCAAGGAGTAGTACACATCACTCTTGAGCATGTTCATCAGGTTTAAATGATACATAGAGCTGTGTGTCATCTGCGTAGCAGTGGCAAGATATCTAGGGGAAGTTCGTTTGGACACCTGAAATGAGGTTAGCAGTGTACAAGGTAAACAACAGAGGACCTAGCCGAGAGCCCCGTGGAACACCGAAAGGCACTAAAAAGTCATCTGAGATGACCCCATCTACTTTGATCTTTTGAGGTCTATTTGTCAGATACGACTCTATCCAATCCAGAACGACACCATCAATTCCAAAATGGGTATTTAACGTTTCTAATAAGCGAGAATGATCAATGGTGTCGAACGCACCTCTTAAATCCAATAAAAGTAAGAGAGTAACCCTCTGAGAATCCATGGCCATTAACAGATCACTTTTTATTCTTAGTAATGCAGTTTCAGTACTATAGTATTGTCTGTATGCAGACTGAGTACATGGCAGAAGTGAGTTTTGATTGATGTGATCCATGATTTGCCGGTAGCAGCACCCTCGACCAGCTTCGAGATGTATTTCAGATTGCTTACAGGCCTTAAGTTCTTAAAATCTGCATCAAGACAAGGTTTTTTTTAATAATGGCGTGACAAGAGCAGTTTTCCATGACATTGGAACATGACCAGTCGAAAGAGAAAGATTGATTAAGGATGTGAGAACAGGTAGCAATTAGTGCATTGTAGTAGGAGTTATGTGGGCATAGGGTCTAATGAGCATGACTTTTTACTGAGGTTAAGGATAAGTTTTTCAACTTCGTACTCCGAAAGAGATTTAAAATTGCCCATATTACATCGGTTGTTTAAGGTCATAAAGTGATAAGATATCAGAGCTGTATTCGACCTTTACTGTATAGCAAATTTCGTAGAATACTGAATTTGCCTACTGAACTTGGCTCTCTCGGAACTCGACCTTTAGATCCGCGGCTTACAACCTCTACGGGCACTGGCGTAGACAGAGGGGGGCACATGCCTCCCCACCCCTATTCATCCACTAAAAAAAAATCGAGAGCGAAAAAGCGGGGAGAGTGAGAGAAAAAGGAATAAAAGAGCCCTACAAAATTTGCTAAAACGTCAAAGTTTTCGCGCTTCTCGCGGGAAGGGGGAAAAACTCTCCTCTCCCTGCACCCACCCCTGTTACGTACAGTGCAGTATTGCATTCAAAATGACTGAAAAGCAGCCAGGGCGTCGAACTAACATTCTGCCTAAAATGAAGGTGCTAAAACGCTAGAGCTCCGCCCGGGAGAGGGGAAACTCCCCCTCCCTGCACCCACCTACGTTACGTACAGTGCAGTATTGCATTCAAAATGACTGAAAAGCAGCCATGGCGTCGAACTAACATTCCGCCTAAAATGAAGGTGCTAAAACGTCAAAGAGGGAAAATCCCCCTCCCTACACCACCTACGTTACGTACAGTGCAGTATTACGTCCAAATAACTGAAAAGCAGTCAGGGCGTTGAACTAACATTCCGCCTAAAACGAAGGTGTTAAAACGCTAGAGCTCCGCCCGGGAAAGGGGAAACTCTGCCTCCGAACACCCACCCCTGTTACATACAGTGCAGTATTACGTCCAAATAACTGAAAAGCAGTCAGGGCGTCGAACTAACATTCCGCCTAAAATAAAGGTGCTAAAACTGTAAAATGCTAAAGCTGCGCCCGGGAAAGGGGACCCCCCCCCCCCCCTCCCGCCCTGCACCCACTTATGTTACGTACAGTACAGTATTGCGTCCAAAATGATTGAAAAGCAGCCAGGGCGTCGAACTAACATTCCGTCTAAAATGAAGGTGCTAAAACGTCAGAGCTTTTAGGCCGAATCACCCATGCAAAACGGCCCTCATCTGTATGATCGACGAATGGTCTCGCAACGTGGACGATAAGAAAATGAATGGACTGATCTTTTTCGATGTGCGCCGTGCATTCGATACTGTAATCGATCAACTGCTTTTACATAAATTATGCAAATATGGTTGAAGTGCGAGCAGCGTTGATTGGTTTGCCTTAGTCGAAAACAACAAGTGCACAATTAAAGATATCAATATGGGTCTTCCTCAAGGGTCAATCTTAGGCCTGCTCTTGTTTGTTGTATATGTAAATGACCTACCACAAAGTATTCCTAATGGATCTGTATTTATGTGACGTCATCAAATTTTAATTTTTGTATTTCAGTATTTTTATATTTAGGTAGAGCATGATGGAAAACGTTCACACATCAAATTTGACATGAATCACTTCATGGTGGCCCAAGGTATGGCTATATGAATATCTAATTAACCCCATTGAAGTCCGTGTATTTTGGCATGGTTCTTAACAGTTTAGAACCAGGCCAATTTAACACTGACTTCAATGGGGCTAAGGAGGTATTCATGTGGCATATCTCGGGGCCCAATGAGCCAATTGCCATAAAATTTTGGCTCTGGATGTTTTGCACCATGTTCCTTTGAGATATGGTATAAAAATGTCAAAATGAAAAAATAGCTTTTTGTGACGTCATGACTTCGGTACTCTATGCTACTTGACTCACGACAAAGAATTAACACATTGCAGGAGAAAAATTTGCATGTTATCGTAAACGACAAACCCATATCATGTGTAAATGAATATAAATGTCTGGGGTTATTATTGACTCATTTCTAGACTTCAGGAGTCATCCATACAAAGTAGCGAATGAAGTCAAACAAAAGTTAGGTATCTTGAGGAGATCTAGAAATGTTTTTTCCACACAACAACTATCCCAGATATATTGGGGATATGTCAGGCCTCACATGCTGTATTGTTTTAACGTATGGACAGGGAGAAGTGATATAAACTATGATATTCTTAACAGCCTCCATAAGAGGGTGGCATATTTAATATCAACATTAACATGGGAGACCCCGTCTAATGCCGTATTCAAGCAATTATCTTGGCCTACTTTGGACACACTCTTTTGGAAAACAGCTTGCTGTACAATGTTCAATCTCGTCTCTAAGATAATCTTGTTCAAGATATCCTCTCTAAGAAAATGGTTGCTCTTGATTCGGTATTATTGAGAAATTCCCGACGCTGGAATAAGATGATTCTTAGACTCCCGAAATGTCGCACTATTTCTTTTCTGTACTCTGGAGCTGTAAGATGGAACCACCTTCCTGATAGTAGAAGACTTGAAAGAAGACTCTCCTCGTTCAAATCTCTTCTCGAGTCACATAACGTTTAGGATTCTGATAATCCCTGCTATATCCCTTCCCTCTTTGAATTGACAATTATGTATAGTACGGAATATAAATACATGTTAATGTATAAATATGACCAATTCCATTATCGAGTACACTTAATGTTTATTCTATTTTATGTATGTGATCATTTTAGAATATGTATTTAAAAAAAATTATATTATAATTAATATTTATATTATCTCGCATTTCATGGGTCTGTTGCTACGGATTTATCTTTAATAATTACTTTCTGTCACATTCTCTGTCTTTCTCTGTCTCTCTTTCTCCCTCTCTCTTCATTGTTCTCTGCCATTGCCACTTAGCCTATTTCTCACTTTGTTCCTCCTTCTAGTCAGTCCTTCCTTTGCTCTTAGTATTTCTTCTCTCCCTCTCTTTATCTTCCTTTCTCTATCCCTAAGGAACCTGCTTTTTTAATTCCTCTTTTCCGCCTTCTTGCTGTCACGGGCACAACTGGGCGTTGTGCCGTGCGCCTGTAATCCAGCTAACAGTGGAAGTTATAAACTGATTCAGCGGACCCAGGTTCGAGACTGAGTCACGTCTTTCGGATGGTGACGTTAAAGGCCGGTCCCAAGACGTAAATAATCATATCTGATTGATACACGTCTGTAAAAGCCCAATTACACACACACACCCTATTGAAAAATCCATGCTACGCCTGTGTTTATCATTTTACGTATTGTAAAAATAATACTGTACGTGTAAAATGAAGGTGCTAAAACTCCCTGCACCCACCCATGTTACAAACAGTGCAGTATTACGTACAAAATAACTGAAAAGCAGCAATGGCGTCGAACTATTAACATTCCGCCTAAAAAAGTGATAAAACGTCAGAGCTTTCGCGCTTCGCGCTGGAAGGGGGAAACTCCTCTCCCTGCACCGACCTATGATACGTACAGTGCAGTATTGCGTCCAAAATGCTGGAAGGGGGAAACTCCTTTCCCTGCACCAACCTATGTTACATACAGTGCAGTATTACGTCCAAATAACTGAAAAGCAGCAAGGGCGTCGAACTATTAACATTCCGCCTAAAAAAGTGATAAAACGTCAGAGCTTTCGCGCTTCGTGCTGGAAGGGGAAACTGCCTTACCTGCACCCATCCCTGTAACATACAATGCAGTATTACGCCAAAATAACTGAAAAGCAGCAATGGCGTCGAACTATTAACATTCCGCCTAAAAAAGTGATAAATCGTCAGAGCTTTCGCGATTTGCGCTGGAAGGGGGAAACCCCCCTCCCTGCACCGACCTATGTTACGTACAGTGCAGTATTGCGTCCAAAATGACTGGAAAGCAGCCAGGGCGTCGAACTAACATTCCGCCTAAGGCAAGGCATCATAAATCAGCCTATCACCAAAGGCTGATTTATGATGCCTCGCCTAAAATGAAGGTGCTAAAACGTCAGAGCTTTCGCGCTTCTCGCAGGAAGAGGGAAAATCCCCCTCCCTGCAACCCACCCTTGTTACATACAGTGCAGTATTACGTCCAAATAACTGAAAAGCAGTCAGGGCGTCGAACTATCTTTCCGCCTAAAAAAAGTGTTACGAGCCGTTATCCTTCTCTCAGATTTGCTTTAAAACATAAGAGCTTTCGCGCTTCGCCTTCTTCTCCCTCTTCTCCCTCTCTGCATCACCCCCTGGGGAGCACGGTTGGATCCTTCACGTCTGCCCCCCCCCCCCCCCCCCCTATTGAAAAATCCATGCTACGCCTGTGTTTATCACTTTACGTATTGTAAAAATAATACTGTATGTGTATGCTGGAATACTACGCTGTGGTTCACGAAGTTGGAATCCAGTATTCTTTAGGGCCTACCAATTTTTATTAAATGATTATAACAATAATGTGCTTATGTTGTTTTATAAAGTATTATCTTCTCAAATCTTTATTGACGAATCTCTTCCGAAAATATCACAATGAAGATTTCACTTCAATATACCTTACAAACTAAGTAGTCAGGTTTAATATGATTTGGGGGTATTGAAAAAAATTATATTTGGGGATATCAAAACGTTCGTTTCAAATTTTTAAACGTGGTAAATTTAATCGGAGCCCCATATTCGAGGGGATTTCATGCACAAGAATGTTTAATATTACTCCTGCAGGTATCACCTTGTCACTAAGTTCGGCCACCACTGACAGGGATCAGTGCGTTCAGACGGTTTATGCACGCTTGGGCTAAAATCACTTGGTCTAATTTCCAGATGGGCTACCTTCATTTGGTCTAATTTGCACTTGGTTTAATAACCAGAAGGTCTAATGACCACTTGGGCTAATTATCACTTGGTCTAATAACCATTTCGTCTACTTTATTTTGTTGTCACTTGGTCTACTACCAGTTCGTCTAATGTCAGTTTATCTAATTCCCAGTCAGTCTAAAACTAGTTGGTCTACAGGTATTTCGTCTAAAATCCACTTGGTCTAGTATCCATTTGGTCTACGTGGCATTTATATGGTCTAATCATGCAGTTGGTCTAACTTTCATTTAGTCTTTTTTCCATTTAGTCTAATTGTCAGTTGGTCTAAATGCCAATTTGTCTAAACATCACTTTGTCTAATTATCACTAAGGCTAATTGCCTGTTGGGCTATTCCCTTTTCGTCTACGCACCTACCAACAACCCTATGCGTCAATTTGTTGGCCATCCCTGCATTTGTGCCCAGAGCTTTTTGAAAGGGCCTAGGGGCCGGGGGGGGGGGGGGGGGTTGCTGTCCTGACTCGACTCTATCCTGAGCTGAGGTCAAAACAAAAATAAAAAACATACCGATATCTGTTAGAAAAAATGAAAAATAATGGTTTCATTTCACCAAATGTTTCTGAGAGTCTATGTTCTATTTGCCTGTTTTGTACGTAATATATTATTGTACACAACGTAAACATGTATTTTGTCAAACTATCCAATACACCGCGGTGCGGCTGCATATTTTGTTATATTATGGTATACTCTATTTACATGACAAATCATGGGGAAAACCCCAAACATATATATGTACGATCTTTTGTAAAAAAATGTTATGTTGATGATGAATAAAGGAACCCCGTGGAAGGGTAAAAAAATAAATAAAAACATAGCTTCCTCGCATAACATAATTTGACTCGGGGCTGCTAGTGAGGGGGGGGGGGGGGGGTGCGAATTCACTGTTTGTCCAGGGCGTCATAATACCTAGATATGCCACTGCCTTAAAAGAAGAAAAGAAGACAGTGAACAAGTATAAAAAGCGACATTTTTGTGGGTGCTTGGAAAGGTGAGGGGGCACTGTGCCCACTGCCAACGAGTGAGTTCATTTACATTCTAAATGAAAAAATAATAATAATGATGATAATAATAATAATAATAATAATAATAATAATTGTATACTCTTCTTTCTTCTTCTCCTTCTTTTTTCGTGTTTCTTCTCTCTCTCTCTCTCTCTCTCTTTCTCTCTCTCTATCTCTCTCTTTTAGATCACTTGAAAAATATCATAGGGGGCAACCGTCCCCTGCCCCCCCCCCTTGTCCGGTAGCGCCGCCCCTGAAAAAAACAATTTGCATAGCTCAAAAGAATCAGAGAAGCTTAATGGCAGAATATTTAGTTCTTGGTATGACAGTGTGACACCTTAGAGAAGGAACTTAGCGAAAGCCGGGGACACAGTGCCCAAATGTTTAATACCCAGTCGAAATTCCCATAGAAACCAGTAGAAACCAGTAGTGACCTTCTACTGGTTTCTATTGTGTTTTTTAAAGACCAGTAGAGAATATTGGTCAACCAATCAACTGTTAAAAGCCATTAGAGTCAATTGGTTAAGGAGACAAGTAAAGACCAATAAAAACCAGTTGCATTTAATGGTTTTCAGCAGGTTGGTCAAGTCAAACCAGTAGAAACCACAAGAAACCAGTAAAGTCTAATGGTTCTGAAGACTGGTTTCTAGTGGTTTATACTATTTGGACTTAGTGTTTTTAACACACTGTTTAAACCATTAGACTTTACAGGTTTCTAGTGGTTTATACTGGTTTGACTAAGTGTTTTTAACACCCTGTTTAAACCATTAGACTTGACTGGTTTCTAATGGTATTTACTGGTCTTTAGAACCATTAGACTTTACTGTTTTCTACTGGTTTGGAATGGTCCCACTAGAAATTTCCAATGGATCCATTACAAATAATTCTGCTGGTTTCTACCGGTTAGGGGGTCTACTTTCCATATTAAAACCATTAGAAATTGACCAGTAAAAAGAGTACAAACGAGTAGGAAATTGTATTGAAACCAATAGCAGACCAGTAGGGTTTTCTACTGGAACCATTAGGAGATAAGTAGGAATCCAGTAGAATTCCTGGATGATACCATTAGAAATTTCTATTGAAACCATTAGAAATTTCATTTAAACCATTAGAAATTTCTTGGACACCATTAGAAATTTCTACTGGAATCCTAATGGTTTTAGAAGTGATTCCTTCTGGTCTCCGAATGGTCCTAGTAGGGTTTTTTTACTATTTTCTATTTGTTCCAGTAGAAACTTATACTGGTTTTTCTACTGGTTTGTAATGGTCCCTGTAGAGATTTCTACTGGTTTTCTAATGGAGCCATTAAAGATAATTCTACTGGTTTCTACTGGTTAGGGGGTCCACTTCCATATTCAAACCAGTAGATATTGACCAGTAAAAAACAGTACAAACCAATAGGTAATTGACCACTAGAAACCAGTAGAAATTTTCTACTGGTTTTTCTATGGGATTTTCAACCTGGGTTATAATATTGCAGCAGTTGAGATATCCCCCGCCCGAAGCTTGCTCGATACGCTCGCTCGCACTCACTTATTGTAACTCAGGGCAGTCCTATCTGTCTCTTTTATTGAGGGATTGTGCTTGAAATTAAACGCTTTTGCGGCATCTTCGTCATGAAATCACTGTATAATGCAAGCTTCATGCATAACCTTCAACAAGAACATTTTTGGTTTCTCGCTTGCAAGTTAGGAGTAGAGCAGAATTGCATAATTTGCATTAGAAAATATATCCTTAAAATTTAATGTGTGTTAAATACAATGTAGGGGTTCAGCAACGTATCAAAATGCCATTTTCCATTCTTGTCTTCCCCCTTTTCCAAAAAAGGTAGGGCCTACCCAGTTCGTGGGTCGTCTGGCCCCTCCTATGAAAATACCCTGGCACCACTCCTAGCTTTCATTGACTACTTGCACAAACATTTGTACATCGGATATCAAATAAGAAACAACGGTTTATCAACGAAACAAACATAATTTGAAGTGCAGTACAAAAATACAATAAGGTTCTTCTAGTTAAGTCATGAAAGGAAGAGGAGACCTATGAATGCTTTAATTACTAAAAAATAATACTACACAATTGATTTTAATAAATTAAATAATTAATATATAAAATGTAGGGATATTGATTGATCTTGATATAAGCAGCATAGAGCAAGGTGAATAACTATATTAATGCTCATTTACGTAGATCACTTCTTTGAAGTTTCATTTCCCTGTCCTTTCTCAACTTGCTACTAAATGGCCAGAAGAATAAATAGTAATTAGACCAAATGTGACCCGCCGCCTCAAAACCTACAATAAGTCGCACGGACCACAACGTAGCAAACAGCCCAAAATAGTAAATTGTCTTGGATCAGTCAATTTTATGTTTTTGATAGAAATGGGTAGTTTCATTATCAATCTATCATGTCTCAAGTTTGTGAGTCGTAATTCGACTTAGAAATATGTTTTTGGGGCATTTTAAAATGACTCCTTTTTTTCACCTGTTGAGCTTTTGAGTTTGGAGAGCTTTTGTAATACTTTCATTCAATGCCAAATTACTACTTTACCTCTAAAGGTATTAAATTGATTTTTGGAGTGAGTAATAAATAGGTCCTCCTTAAGCAGCATGCCAAAAAAAATCAGCCTAATCTGATAATCCCTTCATACCGGTTGCTTTGGCCATTTGAATACCCAGTTTTACTTGGGCGCACACAGAGAGCGAAAGTTTAGTACTCTTTTGTTCCGAACTTAAATGGCCATTTTCTCTGGATAGGAGTTATTGATTGCTGGTTACATACTGATTCTAAATGTGATTAAAGGTTGTTTCGATGATCGAAACTGATTTGGCGATATCAGGCGATTCTTTTTCTTATTTTTCTTTTAGATGAAAGCTACAGTAGCTCGTTCTGTTAACCAAAAAACTATGCTTCTAAATTCAGGTTTGAAGCGTGTAGTAAAAACCCGAAAGCATGCAACGTTTCGACCGGAGGCTTGAAATGTCTAATTTCAACAGTTTTCAGCATTAGTTGCCTTGGTGCATTCTGAAGTGTTTTTGGACGAAAGTTCCTGCCAAAGAAGTGAGTGTTCGTAGTGGTTTAAGAAGACGTATAAATGATTTAATGAACAAAAATATAATGAAAGTGAATTTAGTGGAAAAAACAGATTCAAGTTCATGATAAACTAATTTGCATATAATTTGCATGGAAAGCGTCACATACGGGAATGTGACAGGAGTGTTTAATCAGGATAGGATTTTCATGATGGAAACACTAGGTATAGAATATAATTGCTGATATAAAAGACAGTTATTGTGATGCAATTATCATGGGTTAAATTACTTTTCTCTATGAAACAAGAAAAGGTGATTTATTGAGATTTTTGGTCATGGAAGTGTAATGAAAGTGTAACTGAAGTTAGCAGACCAAAATTGTGCATCGATCGCACATACAAAAATAAGTGTGCCAATTTAAGGATTTATGTTTAGTGGAAGTATTCACATTCTGAAATTATTATTTGTGAAGAAGGTTGTATTTTTCAGGATGATTTATCTCTGGGCCTGAATTATTAATTAGTGCAAATAATTCAGTTAGAACCAGAGTTGAAGATATTTATCCAAAAGTTATTGCATGCAAATGTGACTTACAAATTTGGTCTGCCACCTTCACGACCTTTTTGGGTCTATTGCTTATGCATTTTTTACTGAAACTGGTTACTATTTAAATAATACAAACTTACATATTTTCTGGAAGGTTTAGCAGATAATATTTATTTCATGAACATAATTATAAATGAATACCCACATAGGCTCGTAGTCATGAAGAAATAATTATCACTCTTGGAGGTATTCAATAATGACTCAGAGACATATTTTCTTTACTATACATCATGATTTATTGGTTTTAAATAACAAAGCACATTCATAAAATGTTGGTATTTACAGTAAATAATTGAGGTAAAATTACTCAGTTAACTTGATATAGCTAGAAACTTCAAAGTGATTTTATGACTAATTTTCGGTTCAATTTGTTTGCTTTATTTCATGCAGATTGAATTATATATACACTGTACGTGTCTTGCTGTAACGGTGTACCTTATCGACTATTAAACATCGATCACAGCAACTAATCCGATTTCGATTGACTTCGTCCTTGATCCATACTATTCAATTTCTTTGGAGCTTCGCTGAGATACTATGGCGGAGGACAAGAAGTCAGTGAAGTTAGCGAGGAGGGGAGCCAAGGCCCGGTTCACAAGGAGTAGCAACGGTCTCCAGCTGTTGCTAGATAGCAACCGCGAACCGCCGGAAATCGAACGAGCATTCAAGCAAGTCGAGGAGTCATATCAGAAGCTCCAGGAAGCACACGAGAAGTTCATTGAAAACGAAGCAGACTTTGAAACAGAGGAGCAATGGTTCAGCCAGTGCCAAAAGGAGTTTCTCCAGCTACAGATAGTCGTGACAGATTATTGCTCCCAGCAGCTAGAGCTGACAGAAGTTCACGAGCCTTTAAACCTAGTGGCGAGCCCAACACCAGAACCAATGCAGAGTCCCGAGACTTGCCTTTCAGAGTAGAAAAGCCGAAGCTACCAAAGTTCAGTGGAGATGTGCGAAATTATGAGATATTCAAGTCTGACTTCAACCACATCAATGCCAGGTATGGGAAGAGGGACGCCATAACCATACTTAGAAGTTGCCTGGTGGGTCGGCCATTTGATTTAATTCAAGGAATCGGAAACGACTATGACGCTGCATGGGACTTGCTTGACTCAATCTACGGTGACCCCCGAATCGTAGCAGACACTATCATCAACGACTTGAACAAGTTCAGACCGCTAAAGGAGAGTGAAGACAATAGATTTGCGGAATTAGTTAATCTCGTGAGAAGGAGCTACAATGTTCTTAAGCTTGTTGGGAAGAGCAGTGATATGGACAACTGCCACATGCTTGCAACGATCGAAAGGAAGATGTGCTCAAGTGACAGAAAGAGTTGGTTTCGATACCAGGAAATTGAGAAGCAGAGTGTTTGTCTTCAGACGTTGTTGACATGGCTTGATCTGGAGATGAAAGCAAGGATGAGCTTCGGCGCCATTGAGAGCTCATCCTGAAAGCCGTTCAGCCAACGTCAATTAGATGTCAGTAAAGGAGAGCAGTACGCAGTCCAGTGGTAATCGGCAAGAGTCAGTGCAGCAAGATAAACCGAGACAGAGCAGATGCTGGTATTGCAACACGAACGACCATTGGATTGACCAGTGCAAGCGGGTAATGTCTATGACTGCCTCGGAACGACTAAAATTCTTCAAAGACAATAGATGTTGTTTCAGCTGTTTGAAGAAAGCCGGTAAGAACCACTACATGGCCAATTGTAGGAGAAAGAAAAGATGTCCCGAGGAAGGCTGCTCCTACAACCACCATCCGTTGCTACACACGGGAGAAAACGATCAGTCAGAGGGTGAAGGAAGCAAGAACAGCATTAACGTTGCAACTTCCGTCGGAGCATCGCTGTTACCAATCCTCACCGTAGATGCTGGTGATTCCGGAAGACGAGCCAATGTCCTCATAGATAGTGGATCGCAAGTTAGTCTGATAAAAAACTCATTGGCCGAAAGTCTTTGTCTGAAGGGTGAAAAGACGACGATCACCATCAACAAGCTTGGCGACGTCGAAGAAGAGCTAGAGACTATGAGATATAAGGTACCTATTCGCGAGCCGAAATCAAGCAAGAAACCACAGTATCTAGATGTAGTTGGAGTACCCTCAATCACGGAAGAGGATACAGTCAGTATCAATGAGTTAAGAGACAAGTTCTGCATTCCTGAGCTACAGAGAGATGGTGGACCAGTGGAAATCTTGATTGGCAATGATCATTCAAGGTATCAAGTTGGTGGGCTGGTCAAGAAAAGAGAAAAAAATGATAGCTCGAAAGACATCTCTTGGATGGGTAGTTTCTGGTGGAACCAGCAATAGCGCCAACAGTGTTAACGTTCTTCACGTCTCAGTCCAGAATCCCGATCTTTCAGAGTTTTGGCGTGTAGAGTCCAAAGGTGTTGATTGTCAGTGTCGAGATATCAAGCTCACCAGGCAAGAACAGAAGGAGGAAGAGATCATCCGAGCTTCTGCATCGAAGAAAGGCAAGCAGTGGGAAATAGCATATCCCTGGCTTAAGGATCCGAAGGAACTCCCAGATAATAAGGCTCAAGCATTAAAGATATTGGAATCTACCGAGAGGAGGCTTGAGAAGAACCCAGAGCATGCTGAGGCATACAACAAGCAGATCCATGAGCTGGAAGAGTTGGGATTCGCTAAGAAACTTACAGCGGATGAGATTAGGAAATACGACAGAGCAATCCACTACATATCCCATCATGCCGTTGTGAGACCTGAAAAAAGAGCACCCCGATTCGAATCGTATTCAATTCATCGGCATCATTCAACGGCCATCGATTAAATGACTACTGGATGAAAGGCCCCGACCTTCTGAACAATTTGATTGGTGTACTTCTCAGGTTCAGGGAGAACGAGTTCGCTTTATGCGCAGACATATCGAAGATGTACCACCGAGTAGCAATACCAGAGGAGGATCAGCATGTCCATAGGTTCCTCTGGAGAGACATGGATCAAAGTAAAGCTCCGGATGTGTACATGATGAAAGTAGTCACCTTTGGTGACAGGCCAGCACCCGCTATTGCCCAAACAGCCCTCAAGCTAACAGCAGAGGAAGGAGAGAGTTCACATCCACATGCAGCTTCGGTCTTAAAGAGGAACGTGTATATGGATGACATTTGTGACTCTGTGAAAACCGTAGATGAAGCTAAGATACTCAGTGCAGAGATTGATGAGGTGCTAAACGATGGCGGTTTCAAAGTCAAAGGGTGGCATTCTAACGAGCCAGGTGTAGGAGATGCCAGTCAGAGCAACGTGAAACTGCTAGATGAGATAGCTGAAGAGAAGGTCCTAGGTGTAGTTTGGGACAGAGAGACGGATAACTTCTCGTACAAAGTGAAGTTGAAGGAGGATGTTACGAGATCACCTACAGACGGAGAGAGTAAAGGACTGTTGACAAAGAGAAAAATCCTTGGTCAGATCGCCCATATATTTGACCCCATAGGATTTGCCGCCCCAGTGAGTGTCAGAGCGAAGATAGGGATGCAGAAGTTGTGGCAGAGAGGATATGACTGGGATGATCCACTGTCCGCAGCAGATGATGCTGAATGGAGACTTCTGTTCAGTGAGATGAACGAACTGAATGCAGTATCGATAGAAAGATGTCTTACCCCTGCAGGAGCAAGAGGTAAACCGGTGTTGTGCATTTTCTCTGACGCATCCGAAAATGCATACGGTGCTTGCGCATACCTGAGATGGCAGACCGAAGAGAACATGTATGAGAGTCGCTTCGTTGCATCAAAGTCCAAAGTAGCCCCGTTAAAGACATTGACAATACCAAGATTGGAGCTACAAGCGGCGGTGCTAGCTGCCAGAATGTACAAGTCAATAATTGAAGAAATGAGTCTAGAAGTCGAGAAAGTTGTGTTATTCACGGATAGCATGATCACTCTGCAGTGGATCAAGTCTTCATCCAGGGTGTATAAGCCTTTCGTGTCTAGCCGAGTTGGTGAGATCCAGACACTAACTGACCCCTCAACATGGAAACACATTCCTGGTGAAGCTAATGTAGCAGACAAGGTCTCAAGAGGAATTGCAGTGAATGAACTAATGGATGAATGGATGTGTGGTCCTAAATTTCTCCAAGACAGCGAATCAGAGTGGCCAGTCGACAAGGCTCTGATTGACCCCAGCCTTGTGAATGCAGAAAGACGGAAGGTCCACACAGTCCTAGTCAACAAGACAGTCAGCGAGACAGTCACACCATCGATTGTGAGCACTTTTCAAGCAGGCGAAAGTTAGTAAGAGTGACTGCCTATGCGTTTCGATTCATCCGGATACTCAATTCCAAGCTGAAGAAAGCATCTAAGCCAGATGATGTTACTTTGACTCCGAGAGAGTTGGAAGACGCAGAGGAGTATTGGACGAAGGAGGCACAGAAAAGTCTTCAGAGCAGAGTTGAGAAAGGAGAATTCAAAGTTCTTACTCCTTTCATTGATAGTAGAGGAGTGATCAGAGTAGGGGGTAGAGTGGAGTACTTGGTGACATCTTATGAAACTAGACACCCTGCCCTACTCCCGTCCAAGCATCACATCGCTCTTCTCATAACACGTCATTTCCATGAGACTGGACATCATGGGATCGAGACTACAACTGCCAAGGCGAGACGCAAGTATTGGATTCTGCAAGGACATCGCCTTGCTAAAACCGTGAAGTATCGCTGTGTTAAGTGCAGGTCAGCCGAATGTAAGCGTGAAACTCAGAAGATCGCTGATTTGCCCAGCAGTCGCGTAGCACCCCATACTCCACCTTTCTACTACACTTCTTGCGATTATTTTGGTCCTTTCAAAGTTAAAGTCGGTCGCAATAAGAGGGAGAAGCATTATGGTGTAATTTTCACCTGTTTAAACACGCGTGCGGTTCATTTGGAAATCGCGACAGATTGTTCAACAATGGAGTTTCTCCAAGTTCTGAGAAGATTCGTGTCAGTGAGAGGACAGCCAGCGCAAAAGATTTCTGTGCGGAACGGGGAATTCAGTGGAAATTCATTACCCCTGGAGCGCCCCATCAGAATGGGTGCGCTGAATCTCTTGTAAAAAGTGTGAAAATCGCGATCAAGAAAGCGATCGGTGAGCAAGAGCTCACTCCGTTTGAATTGCATACATGCTTTTGTGAAGTAGCCAATCTCATGAATGAAAGACCGATAGGACGGAAATCCAATGATCCGGATGATGGTTGCTATTTATGCCCGAATGATATTTTGTTAGGTAGGTCAAGTAGAAATGTACCTCAAGGTCCGTTTAAGCACACTAAGAATCCGCGTCATCGATTTGAGTTTGTGCAACAGATTGTTGATTCTTTTTGGAAGCAGTGGTCACAAAGCGTCTTACCACTTTTAGTACCAACAAGGAAATGGAACGCAGATAGAAGAAACATTCGCGTCGGTGATGTAGTTATGTTCGCGGAAAGTAACGCAGTTCGAGGCAAATGGACTATAGCTAGGGTCATTCAGACTTATCCAGGACCTGATGGAAAGGTTCGGAATGTAAAACTGATAACCGGTTCCGGAGAGTATCGAAGACCGATATCCAAAATCGCGGTTATTTACCCAGAAGAAGGATACGAAGACTAAGTCCGAACTGAACTTTACAAACTATATAAAGTACATAGTGAAATTTCTGATTGTGAGGTCATTTACGATGTTCATTTGATGTTACATGTATTTACATGAGTTTGATATATTCGAAATAAGACGTTTCAAGCACTACCAAATTTTGCCTTCCCCTGGGGGCGGGAGGATGTTTCGATGATCGAAACTGATTTGGCGATATCAGGCGATTCTTTTTCTTATTTTTCTTTTAGATGAAAGCTACAGTAGCTCGTTCTGTTAACCAAAAAAACTATGCTTCTAAATTCAGGTTTGAAGCGTGTAGTAAACCCGAAAGCATGCAACGTTTCGACCGGAGGCTTGAAATGTCTAATTTCAGTGTTTTTGGACGAAAGTTCCTGCCAAAGAAGTGAGTGTTCGTAGTGGTTTAAGAAGACGTATAAATGATTTAATGAACAAAAATATAATGAAAGTGAATTTAGTGGAAAAAACAGATTCAAGTTCATGATAAATTAATTTGCATATAATTTGCATGGAAAGCGTCACATACGGGAATGTGACAGGAGTGTTTAATCAGGATAGGATTTTCATGATGGAAACACTAGGTATAGAATATAATTGCTGATATAAAAGACAGTTATTGTGATGCAATTATCATGGGTTAAATTACTTTTCTCTATGAAACAAGAAAAGGTGATTTATTGAGAATTTTGGTCATGGAAGTGTAATGAAAGTGTAACTGAAGTTAGCAGACCAAAATTGTGCATCGATCGCACATACAAAAATAAGTGTGCCAATTTAAGGATTTATGTTTAGTGGAAGTATTCACATTCTGAAATTATTATTTGTGAAGAAGGTTGCATTTTTCAGGATGATTTATCTCTGGGCCTGAATTATTAATTAGTGCAAATAATTCAGTTAGAACCAGAGTTGAAGATATTTATCCAAAAGTTATTGCATGCAAATGTGACTTACCAATTTGTTCTGCCACCTTCACGACCTTGTTGGGTCTATTGCTTATGCATTTTTTACTGAAACTGGTTACTATTTAAATAATACAAACTTACATATTTTCTGGAAGGTTTAGCAGATAATATTTATTTCATGAACATAATTATAAATGAATACCCACATAGGCTCGTAGTCATGAAGAAATAATTATCACTCTTGGAGGTATTCAATAATGACTCAGAGACATATTTTCTTTACTATACATCATGATTTATTGGTTTTAAATAACAAAGCACATTCATAAAATGTTGGTATTTACAGTAAATAATTGAGGTAAAATTACTCAGTTAACTTGATATAGCTAGAAACTTCAAAGTGATTTTATGACTAATTCTCGGTTCAATTTGTTTGCTTTATTTCATGCAGATTGAATTATATATACACTGTACGTGTCTTGCTGTAACGGTGTACCTTATCGACTATTAAACATCGATCACAGCAACTAATCCGATTTCGATTGACTTCATCCTTGATCCAAAGGTGTTATCATTGAGTAAACTAGGCAAGTGATATACCATTGGAAAGCTGAGAATCTCTACTTTCAGAAAAAGTATAAAACCAAAAAAATAATTTTGGCGACTTATTGTAGGTTTTGAGGCGTTGGGTAACAAATGGTCATTAGACTATATGAAAATTAGACCAAATGATAAGTAGCCTAACTGGTTATTAGACGAATTGGATATTAGACCATATGACAGGTAGACTAAATTATAAGTAGCCCAACTGGTTATTAGACTAAATGGAATTGGACCAAATGATAGGTAGACCATATGGCATTAGCCAAAGTAGGTGTAGCCCAAATGGATATTAGACTATGTGGCTTGTAGACAAAATGACTGTTAGACTATTTGGACTGGGTATTAGACGAATTGGTTATTAGGCCAAATGGAAATTAGACGAAATGGTAAGTAGACAAACTGGTTGTTGACAAAATGAAGTTAGACCACGTGGAGTTCGACGAACTGATAATTAGACCAAGTGGTGGTAGACCAAGCGACGGTGTACCGTTCAGACGTCGCGACGTATCGTGGCATACAGTCCACAAGCTTTGCCAATGGGGAGGGCGGCCGACTTATTCATAATAGAGGTAGGATTGGCAAACAAAAATCCGTGTGGAAAATATGACACTAATAAAGCAGTGAAGGAGTGAAGCGCAAGAACGCATTATAGGAGGGGTCCATTTTATAGCAAAGCCATTTTCCGGTTTCTGCTTTGAGTTTGCTCTCTCATGTTAGGCTACATAGGCGTAGCTAGGGGGTGCAAAGGGATCATGGCCCCTTGTTCATCCGCTAAAAAAAGGAGGGGAAAAGTTAACAACCGGGAACTTAGGGGTTAAGACCATAACCGTACCCCTACCACCGTGTGTGGCTGGATGCGTGTGTGTGTGTGTCTGTGTGTGAGGGTGTGGTTTTACGTAGATAGTCTTGTGGGGTACAGAGAACAAAAGAGCACAATGATGCCCTTTATTCCGTCATGCTTGTGGGGTACAAAATACAACAGGAGAAATGAATAGAGTTCCCCACAAGTCCATGTATGTGAATGTGTAAAATCATCTCTTTGCTTTTATTTTTGTTGGAGTTTGTAGTTAGTTTTAAGGTTAACTGAAATTATTCGATTATTAACATGAATCATAAACGTGAGTATTTATATTGATATGCCTATAGGTTGTGTCTGTATAATATGAGCAGTCTTTTCAAATTTATATTTGCCAAATTTGCGAATAATATGACGATAACCTCAAGTACTCGAAATAATATTGGGTAAAAGTGCCAACTATGAGGGTCATTATGTGTCTGACCAACTTTTGGGCAACTGTACGCCCAACTCCAGTAATCTATTTTTAGGATTTTTGTTTTCTTGATATAATTTAATTTATCTAGTAGGACGTGATCGTGATTAAGTTTTTAAAAAATATCAAATGAGAGCATTAAATTGTCCAGTGCTAATCGGAAACATAACTGCCCTCATGCACGTAAAGCCTAGGTCACAACCCGCCGTGCGTGTTTTTAGTCCGTACGTGTTCTACGGAGGCCACGTCCGCCACGTTTTCCTAAAAACGTGAGGAGGGAGTAGCAAGAGCAGGGAAGGGGTACGTCAACGCACTTCACACGCACTACAACGCAAGGTGTAAGTACGTGGCCCGCACGCCACGCCTGGACGTGAGTGGTTGCGTGCATCGTACGTGGCGCACCTGGTAAGTGAGTATTACGTGCTTACAACGTGCTTACAACGTACGATCGCCGTGCGGTTGCCTCGTTATCGTACGGAGGCCGTACGGAGGCCGTACTTTCTTGCAGGGAGTAAGTGCGTGCAAGTGCGATAAACGTGAGTTTTTCCTCATCTGTTCGTCGCCTGCATTTACATCATCTACGGCCCGTTTCTGTTCCTATTAGCTATTAGCTGTCTTTTGAGCTGACCCCTTTTTGTTAAGCTTCTTGGGCATCTTGGAGACGAAATGATGATACTCGTCAGTCTGCTCGGCTTTTATATATCCTGCAGAAATCAGCGTGCACAACGTGTGTTGTAAGTGCATAGCACGTACTTCCTCGATGCGGTTTACGTGAGTTCTGCGTGCTCACTGGACAATTTAACTGGAGAAACGCCGAATAAGCACGGACCCCGCACTTATCACGTGCGGAGCACGCACGTGCTAGGTGCGTTGTTCGTAGAGCAAGTAACTGTGGGAAAAAGTTTCAAAAACTCACGGAGTCCGTGCGTTGTGTGCTCGTTAGCAGCAGAGGGCACGCACGTCAACGAACGTCACCCGTACCGGGGTGAATCCGTAGACCGCCCGCAGCCTGAACGCAGCGAAAGTTCCTCCTGCACTAAAAATTCTACGTCTTGTCTGCGTGCTCCAAATCCGTACAGACGCAGTACTCACCACGTACGGATCCACGTTTTTGCACGCAGACAGCACACAGTACGGCGGGTTGTGACCTAGGCTTTATTCAGTACTTTGCCAAGTATTAATAACAACACTTTCAAATTGAGATATGTTTTTATTTTGACGATTCTTTTTAAAACTATAGTACAGTACAGAATTCAGGGGTGGCTCCATTTCTGCAAAAATTCCTACAAGTAAAAAAAAAAAATATAAGTCACCCTTTTTATTTGTGTTTTGAAATCTCTGACAAGCAAATAAAATAAGGAGGTTCCGGGCCACTTGATCCCCCCCCCCCCCTCCTGGATTCGCCTCTGGTGTTGTTGTACTTTCCTGATATCGAAGAGTTATTGATATCTATGAAGCCCAATACCCATGATACAAGAGAAAACATTCTAAGAGAGAGACTGCTTCTATCACACCTTCATCTTCTACCGGCTCGCAGAGTGGATTAAAGACATCACATCGGCAAGTAACCTCTCAAAAATATACTAATTTAATTGTAATATTGGGAAATAACTAAGGATGTGTTTTTTTTTTTTTTTTTTTCTTTGCAGATATTCCATGTAAAGCCACGTTTCGGATTGTCTTCTACATGTTATACGTTGAGTCACTTTTCCATGGTATTATTTTTGAATCATTTACCGTTCTTTCCATTTCTTCTTTGATTTTCATAATTTTAATTAAGTTGCTCTTCCTCATATTACCATGATGTTTTTATAGCAATTATATTGAACTAAGTGATGTATTCTTCCTGTGTGGAAGATCTACTGTCAAGGCTGAGTGTACGTTTCTTTTAAACAAAACCCAATCTTCTCCAGCAACATTTCGTCAAATAAACATAACTTGATTTATTGTAATACATCATAAAAAGAGGAATCTTATCCCCTTTCATATGCCACCACATTTACATTGCATCCTGGCGTAATGTTTGTAGAGACCGGCAGCCCACGAGCAAGAACCATAAAACAAAGAAATAGGCTTACATAAGAGGGAAAATTTCGGTCTCGTATTGGTCATGCTTCCAGTGAACCCTAGAAAAAGAAAGGAGGAAGAACTGTCAGGGGCCCGTTGCACAACACTTGTGTCCTTAAGTCCTTAATGCGCACTTCTAATTGGCTGAAAATAAAGTTGCGTTTAATTTTCCTGAGTTGCGTTCAAACGCAACTTTTGTGCAACGGGACCCTGGTAGTGCTGTCTCTTGAAATTATGTCTTTGTAGCTGTAGTTTAAAACATCAACGCCTGCATTCCTGGACCTCAAATATCATAAAGCTCTCACAGAAGTGATTGATTGTAGGAAATGTCAGAGTGTACCACTACTTTTAGAATATATTATGAATCAATGTATTATTAAGAATTATTTTGTTTTTATCTTAATGCTCCATCACAATTCCCCTTCCACATTGATAAAATCTCTCTCTACTTTCTCCAAAATCCAAATATATGATTTTTAACACCACCTTATTCACTGTGAATGAAATATCTGCCTTCTATCAATCGTATAGAATAGGTATATATTAAAATAATAAAGTGTATTTCTTTTGTTATATAGTAATTATCTCGTTATCTCGTAATTATGATAGTATTATAATCTAATAGTAACATCTTTCCCTCTGTATAAAGACATTTCAATGGGATTATTATCAATATGATGAAGAATCAAAGCTTGATTATATATAATAATTATAGATCATGGGCATGGAGGTGGGGGGTTGTGTTTTTATTTTGTGTCAAATACATGTATACCCGGTAAAATACTGGAATATATTCACTTCGTTCTGAAAATGACATTTAGCTTGAATTAAAAGAAAACGGAGAATGGTTAAGAGAAAGAAAAGAGAAAATGAAGAGAAATGGAAGAAGAAGAAGAAGAACAAGAACAGGAAGAAGTAGTAGAAGAAGTGGAAGAAGTAGAAGAGGAAGAATAAGAGATTAATTAATTATTTACCTAAATTTGAATATGAGATCCAATAATGGAAGAGCTGATGTTATATAACTTTACATCACAATTTATCTTAATTAAAATAAGGGGAATGAAAGGCAACAAACATTAGCCTATAACCATGGAGATAACTGTCAGCCTATTACAAATATCTTGAAAGTACTCCTATTTAATTATTTAATAAGGAGAAGAGTGTCTCCAATAGTTGCAGTTTCCTTGCTAGACATGATACCATCGGGGCTGCCATTTTCTTTTCAAAGTAATTTCGGAGCAGTTATAGTTGTGATATACCCACTGACCTGTACACTATAGCTACAATGACACTCATGATCACCTGTGGAAGGCATGACAGTAGATTTTCTTATAATAAGCCATTTTGTAGTCATGTAAATTCAATGAAGATACATTTATACTGGCATATAACCTGTTTATGTCAAGATATTTGGTTCAGCTGTTTCTTTTGTTAAGCAGGATCTGACATGCACAAGTTGTTGCTTGGTCAGACAAAGGCTTGTCAATTCTTCAAAGAAGTAACAAAGACCTACAACTGCTCTCGGGTATCATCTGTGCGAGACAATGGGGGAACCAGGATGGCTGCCATTTTGCATTGGTGGCTGTAGTTGTATAAAAGCTTTTCATTATGCAACATCATATCCATTGTGTACAGGTAAATGGACATGTACTAATTGACATCACAATTTTTTTTTTAAATGGCAGCCCCCATGGAATAATATCTAGCATGGAATAATATCTAGCATGGAATAATATCTAGCGAGGAATCTGCAAATTTTAGAGAGATTGTTCTCCTTACAGAGTGATATTAGTATTTCCAAGATATTTAGAACAGGCTGAGAATTTTCCACATGACTATCAGCTATTGTTTGTCGAGTTTCATTCTCCTTTAATTAATGTCTAGCTCAAAGTATGACAAGCTTATCCACTTAGGATCTTTTTGAATGAATGGAATTTATACAATACAATACAATACAATCAGCATTTAGTACGCCCTTCCCATAAGGCTCGGAGCGTTTACAAAATATTTAAATTATAGAACACATTATAATTTGTATATAAACACAAATCAGAAAACTCTTCAATCGTCCATGTGGGAACTACCAGGTAGTTTTATGGAGACAAAATGTAATGAATGTACCTGTTACAAAGTTTGATAGCGGATTTAAAATAAATATGATTTCACCGCTTTTTTAAAGGTCTTTATGGATGCTGACTGTCTAATGGTCAATGGGAGATTATTCCATAGCCTAGATGCAGTAACTGTGAAAGTCCTATCACCTGACAAATTTCGGGTCATTGGGTAGCTGAGCTGAAGGTTGTGATTTGAGGATCTGAGATTTCTACTAGGTGTATATACAGTTAAGCATTCAGATATGTACCCTGGAGCCTGGTTATTGATAGATTTATAAACATAAAGAACTACTTTGAAGATGATACGTTTTTGAATGGGCAGCCAGTGAAGGGAACGAAGTAAAGGTTGGGAAGAATGACTTCTGCCAACCTCAAAAACAAGACGTGCAGCCCAATTCTGCAGACGCTGTAGACGGTTTACATGAGACTTTGGTATAGAGGAAAGAAGCCCATTACAATAGTCTAGTCTGGAAAGAATAAGTGACCTTACAGCATGATGACATGTAGTTTGATCAATAAATTTACGAATCCTAGATATGTTCCTCAAATGAAAAATCACACTGCGGCAAACATTGTTAATGTGTGCTGACATAGTCATGTTAACATAAAAAAAGGCACCCAGATTCCTTATTGAATCCGATGGATGTATAGAAACTTCACCAACTGACAGTGTTAAATCTGGCAAATGTTTGTAATTGTATGGTGATGCAGCAATGAAAAATTCAGTTTTACTATCATTGAGTTTTAACTTATTTGCTGTCAGTCAGTTCCTTATATCTGATATACAAGATTGTAGTGAAAACATGGCCTTATCCAGTTCCCCAGGAATTTGAGGATCAAATGCTACATACAACGGAATGTCATCAGCATAAACATGATACGAAACATTATGGTACCGGGCGATGTCGCCAACTGGGAGAATATAAACTGTGAAACCAGTGGGACCTACAACTGAGCCCTGGGGTAAACCAAACGTAGAAATGGTTGGATCTGAAAGTTCCCCATCTATGTCGACTTGTGCTGTCCAGCCATCAAGATAAGACTGAAACCAATTCAACGCAGTTCCCCCAACACCAATTCTCTTTGACAAACGACAAATAAAAATGTTGTGGTCAATCGTATCGAAGGCTGTTGAGAAATCTACCACAAGAAGTACTTTGTTTGAGTTCAATGAAAACATAATATCGTTTTTAACCTTACTCAATGCAGTTTCAGTACCATGTTTGGGTCTATAAGCAGATTGGTGTGGATCAGCAAGATTATTATTATTCTACCGCAACAGCACTCATGAAATTTGTTAATAATTTGTCATGGAACATTGAAAACAGACAGATCTCTGGAGTAGCTTTCATAGACCTTCGTAAGGCATTTGACACAGTTGATCACAATCTTTTATTAGAAAAGTTATCTGCTATCGGATGTTCACATGAATGTGTAAACTGGTTCAGATCTTATTTAACAGGTCGTGAACAGTCTGTTCATTTTCAAGGTGCAAAATCTAATCCATTAACTGTATTTATGGGCGTACCACAGGGGTCTATTTTGGGTCCGTTATTATTTTCCATCTATGTAAATACTTTACCAAATTGTATATCTCATGGTTATGTTGATATGTATGCGGACGATACCACTTTAACTGTGAGTGGAAGTAGCGTAGCTGAGGTTGAAGAAAAACTTTCTTTCGCATTGGAAGAATTAATGGTATGGATTAATCAAAACCGCCTTGTACTAAACACGGAGAAGACATGCGTGATGATCATAGCTTCGCGTGCTAATTTAAACAAAATAACATCCTTCAATGTTTCTATAAATGGAAAGGTATTGAAAAGAGTTAATGTCGCCAAATGTCTTGGTATATTAATTGATGAAGAATTGAACTGGTCCAAACACGTTGACAAAGTAACAAAGGTAACGCAGAGAAATGTCAGTGTAATAAAACGAGCGAAGGATTATTTACCATTAACATCTTTAAAGATGCTGTATAATGCACTCGTGTTGCCTCACTTTGATTATTGTTCCTCTGTGTGGTCAAATCCATATCAGGAACAAACGTATAAGCTTCAGAAAGTTCAAAAACGAGCTGCTAGAATAATTTCAAACAAAAGTTATGAGACTCCATCAAGTGAATTAATTAGCAATCTGAAATGGATGCCAATTGAGAAACGATTTGAATTTCTGCGTGTTACTATGATGTTCAAGTGTACACACAATTTGGCACCATCCTATTTACCAGAAAGTTTAGTTAAAGTAAGTGACATTCATCAGTATCATACGAGGCAGGCAGATGAAGGTTTACTTTCTGTGCCAAAGTATAAAACAGAATGCTTTAAACATAGCCCCCTCGTATCTTCAACTATAGCATGGAATCAGTTGGACAGATCACTAAAAATGGCAAGCTCTGTGAACACTTTTAAATATATGTTCAAAAGATCTTGCAAAATCTGTTTGCAATAAGAAATTTTATTCAGTTTCTAAGCTGAAGTTTTACTCTCATTCCTTATCGCATTTCTACGCATTCTCTTGTGAAAACAAAGGATTGGTTTGATTCGTTTACATAACAGCATGGTAAATGAGTCATAGTCATTCTTATTGCTAGAAAATTTCACTTGATGCGAATTTATATTTGTCTTCATGAGTAATATGTCATTTTTTGTTGCCCTGATTTGCAAAATATGTTTGATGGTTTGTTTCTTTGCCCAAAAAATGTACGATGACATAATGCTTTTCAAAATGTATGAATGATTTCATATCATTTATAATCAATAAATAATTTGCATTTTATTGTTTTATAAGAGACACTGTACATTCGATTGTTATACTATATTACATGCAATCACTTTGTAATCTTTGAATAAGTATACCAGCCTATAATATGTTTTGTAAATATGTATATAACAATTTTGTTTCTATACTGAGCCAAAGTAGTCTTTATACTTCTTGTATGTACTTTCAAAATTATACAATGCCGTTTCAAAATAACCCATATATAAATGTTTATTTTTCAACAGATTTTTGAAAATATCACCGTCTATACATTATGAATTAAGATGATAGGAATGTGCAACAATTTCAACATTTTCGTAAAACCAATTTTGATTACGAGGATACCATATTCTTTGTATATACATGTATATATAATTATATATATATTTATGTATGTTCTTATTTATTTTTGGTTATGAGTTTATTTTCATGATTTTGTTGGCTATTATTGTTACTTACTATTGCTATCAGGGCCTCATGGAAGACCACCAATATTGGTGATAATGAGTCACCCTGTATAAATATCAGAAATAAATAAATAAATAATTTATTAATCTCCATATGTTCCACCGGTCTTGAGCAAGCAATTTTCTCGATAAGTTTACCAACAAACGATAAATTGGATAAAGGCCTATAATTCTTCAAATTGTTTTTATCTAAAGATGAATTTTTCAAAAGAGGTCTTATGATTGCATGGTGAGCCTTCTGTGGGAAGACACCACATGACAAAGACGAATTTACAAGTTCAGTTAGTATTGGGAGAAGATGATCAATATAGTCTTTCACTAACCAAGTTGGGAGTGGGTCCAATTTACTACTTTTGCAGGGACATCTTGAAATAACTGTCATTAACACGTCTTGAGAAACAGGTCGGAAGACCTCAAGTATCTTAAACCCTTCGCAGATATTGTCCTTGACCCTAACTGGCATAACATTGTGTTATCAAGTTCGTCTCTTATATTCTTGATCTTATCTACAAAATATTGGGAAAATTGGTTGCTTAATAGAAAAGGAGAATCATAAAATGGAAGATCAGACTTTTGCTTATTCAAAAGAGAATTAATAGTTCGGTAAATTTATGGGCGGACATTTTAGGGTCCTGGAGAAAGGGCAGGTTTTCATGCATTACAAGGATGGAATGACAGATACAATGTGATGAATCGTAATATTGGAAACGATTCATGTAGAGAAAGAATACCAAGAAAAGGGGGAGACAATAATAAGAGAGGCAACTATCAAGACGAGAATTGTTTGTTATACAATCAGTGTTTATCGTGTTGCGCATCACTATTCAAATTCTGTTGATACCCTTTTATAGGTTTTTGCGGTCATTTTCGCAAGTTCGCTATTCAGTTTAATAAAGAAGTCATTCAAATTCGAAAAATAAATCCGCACCATGAAGTTAGTCGTTCAAATTGGCACTTCGGTCAAGTAATTTAGCATTAACATCTTTCAATTTAAATGCCCGTCGAGGGCATTCAAATTCGCAACCTCGCCGGGAAGCGCCTTTTCGATCATTCAAATTCGCACGTGGGCATTCGAATTCGTAATGCGTTCATTCAAATTCGCATGTGCATATTACGCATGTGTATTCTAACTTATATTTTAGAAATTAAATGTTTAAGATAACGTCTTTTGTGATGCACATTAACTGCTGTTACAGGTAGTATGAAGCAAGTCTTCTTCTTCAAGTCTATAGATTTCAAGTATATAGAAGTCTTCCATTGCAACACAGGTAATCGTTCAGTGCACTTGTGTTTCAAATCTCTATTTACCTTTGTCGCATAATCATGGAGCCGCGCGTCAGATATAGGCGAATTTCAAACGAAGATAGGGAGAGACTTATCGACGCATTTGATGGACATCAGGCAGATTACCTGCAACTTGCTACCTACCTAAGGGCAGGTAGACGTCACAAATTGCAAAGAGGGGGAGCAAACAACGTGAAGGTTGACGAGGACATGCGAGCCCGTCTTCAGCAAATAATTGGTGCCAATCCCTTAGCAACTCTCTTGCAAATGAAGCGCGACTTAGAAGCCTCCCTGCCCCAGAAGCCCGCCGTTTCCGTGACATTTATATCCAGGGCACTTGATGGGATGCTGATAACCCTCAAACTGGCCGAAAACGTTCCTGATGCCAGAAATACCCCCATAACTATGGAAAAGCGCCAAGAGTACACACAGTGGTTCATGGCCCAAGGGGTCGTCAGTCATTGTGTATACATCGATGAGTGCGGCTATAACATTTGGACCAGGAGGTCTTTTGGGAGAGCTGCAAGGGGCCCCCTGTTCGTCGCGTCGTCAACCGTCAGCGTGGAAAAACTGCAACATCACATTTGCAGTATCTGGAGAGGTGGGCCTCGTCCACCACACCGTGTCCAGCGAGACGACGACGCAACAGCACGAGAGTGCGCCAACATGTTCCCGGCAGACGAGGCCATCTTCTTGATTTACGTCAATGCCCGGCCACACGTTCGTGCCCAGCTCCCACCTGACGTTGACCCCCGGATCAGCTTGAAAATCCTGCCCCCGTTTCTCAACTGCACCGAGATGGCACACTCCGCCTTTAAGGCGGCCGTCAAACGAGACTTGGCTCGTGCTGAGTGGCAGCAGCGGGTAGGAGACAGGGCAGCTGCAGAAGAAGCGGGCGTGACGATGCAGGAATGGCGAACACGTCTTGTGCAGCAAGTGGCAAGGCGGAACATCGACGCCATCACCCAAGACAAGTGTATGCGCTGGTACAGACACACCCAGACTTACATCCCCAGATGTCTTGACCGCCAGGAAATAGATGCCTGAACCCTTATGATCCGGACTCAAATGCAAATGTCAAACATAATTCCCTTTACCCAATGAAAACAAATGTGAAATCAAAGAAATACATTGCCTAACATGTAAAGCAAATGTAAAGCACATTATGAAAAAACAAAATATATATCTACATAATTATATTCTTTGAGTATTCATGTAATAAATTCACAGGATGTGAAAATAAGCAATTTATAAAAACAAAGATATTTAAACAAAATGCACGTGTATGAATTTTCAAAGGCAAAATTTGCTCTCTGAAAAATAAGCATCTGAACACAAATAGATCCCAAATATGTGACCCGACGCCTCAAAACCTACAATAAGTCGCCCAAATATTTTTTTGTTTTATACATTTTCTGAAAGTACAGATTCTCAGCTTTCCAATGGTATATCACTTACCTAGTTTACTCGATGATAACACCTTTAAATATCACATTTACAATCAGTGTGTAACAAGCAATCAATAACTCTTATTCAGAAAAATGGTCGTTTAAGTTCGGAACAAAAGAGTGCTAATCCTTCGCTCTCTGGGCGCGCCCAAGCAAAACTGGGTATTCAAATGGCCATAACAACCGGTACGAAGGGATTATCAGATTAGGCTGAATTTTGGCACCCTGCTCCAGGAGGATCTATTCACTACTCACGCCAAAAATCAATTTAATACCTTTTGAGGTATATTAGTAATTTGGCATTGAATGAAAGTATTACAAAAGCTCTCCAAACATTAGTTACAGCTCGACAGGTGAAAAAAAGGAGTCATTTTAAAATGCCCCAAAAACATATTTCTAAGTCGAATTACGACTCACAAACCTGAGACATGATGGAATAATGAACCTACCCATTTCTATGAAAAACAGAAAATGGACTGATCCAAGCAAATTTACTATTTTGGGCTGTTTGCTACGTTGTGGTCCGTGCGACTTATTGTAGGTTTTGAGGCGGCGGGTCACATATGGTGTTGTATGTTAAAACTTCATAGCGAAACTCCTGTATCCAATTTGAAAAGAAACTTACAAAAATAAACTCCAAATCATACAATATGCAAAGATAAGAGAATTTAGAAAACAATTGGTACATGCGTGCTGAAATTGTCCAAGCAAATGTTAAAATTACTAAATTATCATAACATTATGACCATTAGATGAAATTCAGTTGCTAACGTGTTAAAATGGAATGACGCAAAATGAATTCGAACGCTGGCATAAGGTTATTGCGCAATAAATTTTCGTCTCGTGCTAAATTGAATGACCGTTTTGCGAATTGGTGCATTTTTTTTTTTGGTTTTTTTTTTAATGATAAAGATTTAGAACTGAGTGCCATGAAAACGAATTTGAAAGCTCGAAAATGGATTTGAACGACAAAACGGCTGTGTATGAACCAGATCCTCGAAATTGAATGCACACAGTAGGAATTTGACTGGCCAACTTACGAACATGACCGCAAAAACCTATATTATACCACTGTTGAGTGTTGAACACTCCATGTTCCAACACATTTTCAAAGTGTATGATATAAGGAATTATGCCATTGATCGATTATTTGTCACTAATATACGATTTGATGTAAGTTCAGCACTGTCGGAAACAGTCATGAGAGCAGATGTCAATATTTCATGATTATCGTAAAGGGCGTATAAAATTAAATATGAATAAAAGCCTATATTTGCTATAATTATATTTTTCTGCATCATTTTTTCATAAAAATCATCTGCAATATCAGTTCTATACAAACATTTGGAATTCCTAGCAATAAAATATAAGAGTATTTTCTAAAAAAATAATTCAAAATTCATAAATTTGACCAAATAAGACCAAAATCAGCATTCTAAAAAGTACCTGTAAAGTAACTTTAGACATGTTTCAGCATTTGGAAAAAACCGTTTGTGGTTTTAGTCAAGATATTATCTTTCTAAAAATGTATGTTTCCAAAAACTATCACAAATTTTCCAAAAAGGCTATTTTTGGACCACTTGACAACTGACTAATAGTCAAGGAAAGGCCAATAAAGCAACCCCTCACACCCACACGCCCTTTTCATTCGGCTTGTACCGAAAGGGTGGGTAGCGTCGGGACGCGTCACGCTGTCTGGAACGCCACCATTCGTCCAATGCAGACTGAAAATAAATATTACCAATCATGCTGGTAGTTTATATCTCACTGTAGCATAATTAATTTTATACTATTAGAAAAAAACATAATGGCGTTAGTATGCCCGATTTTTAGTAAAAATTGGAGTCACTAAGGAGTGAGACTATGCTCAAACTCATTAAACTTGGCGTTGTGGCGTGCGCCTGTAATCCAGCTAATAGTAGAAGTTATAAACTAATTCAGCTGACCCGGGTTCGTGACTGAGTCACATCGTTTGGATGGTGACGTTAAAGGTCGATCCCTAGTCATAAATAATCATATCTGATTGATAATAAAATAATAATAAATCATTTATAGAGCGCAGAAACTATATTAATAAATTATTCTACTGCGCTGCAAGAGCTCCTAGATGCAATTGTAATGGAAAATGGTAGGCCTATATATTATTTAATGCATGACCATAAATGATATTAAGTCAGTGTTTAAACAAATAGGTTTTCACTTTTGTTTTAAAGCTTTGTAATGTTTGAGATTTCCTAATATCTATGGGTAATTTATTCCATAGTCTAGGAGCTGCACAGAAAAATGATCGATCACCAAGTGTTACTTTTGTTCTAATTTGGGGGATCTGCGATGTCAGCCTGTCTTGTGTACTACGAAGATTATGACCATGGGTTTGAGATTTTAGATTCAATAATTCAGTAATGTAACTAGGGGCCTGACCATTTAGTGCTTTATAAACCCATAGAATATCTAAGTATACTAGATTACTATGTATATAAAATATAATTTTGAAATATTATTGTCAATGTATTTTTATCTTCCACTTACATCTTCCCTCTCTCTCTCTCTACCATTACTTCGTTTGTCACCATGCCTCACCCTTCTTCCTTTGTATCTCTCCTTTCACCCCTTCTCCTTTTCCCCCGCTCTCTCTCTGTTAGTCTTCCAATGCCAGTGCTCAATCTCTTCCCTATCTCATCTATTTCCACTCTATCCTTTCCTCTCACCATCTCATTACCTCATTGTCTCATTGTCATTACCTGGCTCTATACCTCTTTTCATGAAGACATTGTTAATCTGTTATTAGATGCATGTAAGTACATGTAAAATATGTGTGACAAATATAATTTGTGTACTTTTCGATTTCCTTTAATGATTAACATATTTTAATGATGTATCTTATAATTTGCTTTCTTCGTTGATTGACTTTCATTTACTGTATTTACATATACATGTATTAGCGATAGTAGTTTTTTCGTTCTTGTTAATCTTTGTAATCGATAGTTTATTTTGTACACATGTTTTATTCAGCTTTTGGCTGCAACACATGTTTCTTTCAATAAACCATGTTTTTAATTTGAATTTGAATTTGAACGTCTTTCCAATAATACGTCATTTTCTTGGAAAAAGACGTTTCTCCAACATTCTTCCAACGTTGAATAAAAATTCCTTTTTGCTTTAGAAACACGTTTGACACCAATATTTGGAACAACGTCGGATTAACGTCAATCAAGCGCGTCATTGTGGGAATTAGGTCGTTGGTGCTACGTCTTTGCAATAGTACGCCATATTGTTGGCATTAGAGGTTGATCCATCATTGGTCCAACGTAAAATAAAATTCCTTTTTGTATCGGAAACTTGTTGGAAAAATTGTTTGGAACAACGTTGCATCAATGGTAGTCATACTCTAATGTTGGATCAAGTTATTGGTGCAACGTCTTTCCAATGATAGGCTATTTTGACAGACATTAATGCAACATTGGTCCAACTTTGACTAAAAATTCCTTTTTGCATTGGAAACACGTGGGACATCAATGTTTGGAGCAACGTTGGTCAAAACTCTAATGTTGGAATCCAGTTGTTCAACGTCTTTGCAATAATGTGCCATTTTGTTGGAATCAGACGTTGATCCAAAATTGGTCCAACGTTGAATTAAAAAAAATCCTTTTGTATTGGAAACACGTTGGACTCTAATGTCTTCAATGCCTTCACCCAAGGACAAGGAGGATGTCCAGAGATGTCTAGGACTGTTCACGTACATAGCACATACATTCCCAACTTCTCAGAGAAGTCAGCCCCACTTCGTGAACTCCTTCACAAGGAAATTCCCTTGACTGGGACGAGGGTCACGAACATGCCCTAAACAGCCTGAAAAGAGCAATCTCATCACGTGCATGCCTGCAATTCTATGACCCGAATAAAGACACAACATGCCTACTCCAGGACGGCAAACCCAAAGCTTTTGCTTCTAAGAGTCTCCCCAATGCGCAGTCCAACTACTCAAACATAGAGAGGGAAACCTTAGACCTAGTCAGAGGCGGCGCTCCGTACCCCAAAAGTGCCCCTTTTCATAGGTGATAAGTGACCCTTTAAACTTCAGACATTACTGCGCCTTTTGAAATCTGTGCCTTTGTTTTTCGTCTGATTACTGCTCATTTTCCGTTCTAATAGTACACTTTTCTCTTCTTATAAGTGCCCCTTTTCACCTCTGATAAGTGACCCTTTTTCTTCGTATGACTGCCCCTTCTTCTTTCTAATACGTGCCCTTTTCACCTTCTGATAAGTGATCCTTTTAAGATCACATAAGTGTCACCTTTGAAATCCATCAAGTGTCCATTTTCGTTTGATTGGTGCCCATTTTCCGTTCTAAAAGTGCAATTTTTCCTTATGATAAGTGCCCTTTTCACGTCTGATAAATGCCTCTGTTTAAGTACCCAATTTACTTCTGATCAGTGCCCCTTTTTCTTTCTAATAGTATTATTTTCCCTTTTGATCAGTGACTTTTTGCCTTCTGATAATTGCCCTACACATATACCTATATACATTTAATATAATTGAACCTATATACTCCGATGTCGCTTACAAACTGTGCCCTAAAGTCCACAAAGGAGCCATATACCTAGCTCCAAATAATCAAAGAGGCTTCATGATAATAGATTCCCCTACTGATATCAGCACAATGAGAGGCAGTGGAGCAGGGGTAGGAGGGGCCAGTGGCGGATCTAGCCTGGTAAGACACAATACATTCTAGGGGCCCGCCATTGTGCACAAAGCGGGCCTATGGAATGTATTGTGTGTGACCCGGCTAGATCCGCCACTGTGAGGGGCACAATTATAAATTATACAAGAATGAGCAATGCCCCTAAAACATAACAATTATTTCAATTTTTTTCCAAAGCTCGATCGCTACGCTCGCTCGCATTTAGCATTGTCTTATCATATTAGGAAAATGGCTGCTATTCAAAATCTCTTTCTCACTCGCTCGCTCGCAAATGAATAATCAGACCATTTTTTTTTTTTTTTTAAATCAAGAACCATGTTAAGACAAACAATAATGTGTCGAAAATGATCCTCGATAGTGTAATAATCGGAATGTAGCGGTATACTAATGTCTCAAAGTGGCATTTTCCGCCTTCTTTTTACCCTTTGTAGGTGCCATTCCCCCCCCCCCCCCCAAGTGTCCCTTTTTGTTGTGCCCCCCACCCCCACTTTGAAAAACGCTCTGCCGCCCCTGGCCCTACTGTTTGCTATCATCCGGTTTCATACTTACCTGTTCGGGAAATAAATCACTGTGGTATCCGACCACAGACCATTGGAGATGATTTGGAAGACACCTCTGAGAAACGCACCACCCCGTCTACAAAGACTACTGATCAAGGTTCAAGGATACAGGTGCCAAGTCAATTACTGACCTGGGAAAGAAATTATTCTTTCAGATACCTTGAATCTCCTCCCAACTCCAAAGAAGCATGTGATGTTCCACTAGACATCAGAGTGGAATCCATCGGCTCCGAAGTAAAAGACTTCCACGAAATTGACCTGATCTTTTTCGGACAACACAAGAGGGCAGAACTTCAGAAGGAAACGTCAAGTGACCCTGTTCTTAGGTCATTGTGGCAGATAGTCACCCAGGGCTGGCCTGAGACAGTCAAGGAGCTGCCGACATCACTAAGACAATTCTGGTCTTACAGAGAAGAGATTGGCGTGCCACACGGAGTACTCTTCAAAGTGATCATACCAAATACACTTAGGGAAGATATCCTTAATACACAACCTCACCTTGGTCACATGGGAATTGAGAGTACACGACGACTAGCTCGTGAGACAGTGTTCTGGCCAAATATCAACAAAATAATACATTGAACGCATTACAAAGCAATGTGATGCATGCCAGGAACACCAAGCAAGGCAACAGAATGTACGATGTACCTGCAGTACCATGGACTAGACTAGGAACAGACTTGTTCATGCTCAACAGACAAGAGTACTTGCTCGTCACCGACTACTACTCCAAGTATCCGGTAGTCTATAAGCTAACTGACACATCAAGTGCAGCGGTAGTAAACGTGATGAGTTGGATATTCAGTCTATTTGGTCCTCCAGAGGGGATCGTATCAGACAACGGTCCACAATTCGTAGGACATGTCAGAGTCCAACATCCCAAAGATCATATTTGGATATCTGCCACAGTATCCAAAATCTGCGAAGAACCTCGGTCGTATGAAGTATCGACACCCATTGGAGGAACCGATCTCACGTGAGAGAGATTCCATCATCAGACCCAACTCCGGTCCAAAGCGTGTAAGATTCGACGAAGACCACACTGCATCCGCCCAACCAGACACACCACGACAGAATGACAACAGTCGCCAAGCAACTTCAGCATCAGTGACTAAGATCAAACAAACTCACAAACCACAACCAGATCCGGTCGCTATATTCGGAAACCAGCGAGATATATGTTCGAAAATTGAAAATAAAAGAATAGAGAAGACAGATGATAAGAAGAACGCAGGAGACATGAAGTTTATTGTAGTCTAAGAAGTTTGTTAACGTGGAGAAGGCTTACGATTCACCATGTGGTTTGTCCTGAAAAGGACTGTTGACTAAGAAGAAGAAAGTGGAGAAAAGTTGAGAGGAGACGAAAAGGAAAGGCGGGGTAGAAAATTCAGAGAATGTAGAAATAGTCTTTCTTGAAAGTGTGAAGTCCTGAAAAGGACTGTAAACCAGATGAGAAGGCTGAGAGTGGAGAAGACTCGACTAACAGGAGACAGGACTAACCACATGGTGAATCGTAAGCCTTTTCCACGTTATCATTACCAGCATGCAAACCTCAATCTTCAAAGAAGTTTATTGTTCATAATTGCATGTATAGTCATAGAACAGTATTGTAACCATTTGATGTATGTATACAGGAAATCAAGATTCGGAGGCTAGCCGAAACATTTGTTGATAACCGAACTCTGCATGATGATATAGATCCTGATGAACATTTTCTTCAATCCGAGAATAGCACCACATGTAAATATTTCCTTCCTGCTGAATTCAATAAATCTTTAGCCACCAGGTTTTCAGCTTATTACACTTCAACGCAAGAAGCCTTTTCAAGAATTTTGATGCCATATCTGGTTTTATATATCATCTCGACCATGATTTCTCAAAATTCGGTTTTAGGGAAACATGGATTCATAATTATGTGACCCGACGCCTCAAAACCTACAATAAGTCGCACGGATCACAACGTAGCAAACGGCCTGGATCAGTCGATTTTCTGTTTTGATAGAAACTGGTAGTTTCATTTTCATTCTATCATGTCTCAAGTTTGTGAGTCGTAATTCGACTTAGAAATATGTTTTTGGGGCATTTTAAAATGACAACTTTTTTTCACCTGTCGAGCTACAAAATCGAAATCGCCGAAATTTGTAATACTTTCCGTCAATGCCAAATTACTGCTTTACCTCTAAATGTTTTAAATTGATTTTTAGAGTGGGTAATGAATAGGTCCTCCTGGAGCAACGTGGCAAAATTCAGCCTAATCTGATAATCCCTTCATACCGGTTGCTATGGCCATTTGCATACCCAGTTTTACTTGGGCGCACGCAGAGAGCGAAGGTTTAGCACTCTTTTGTTCCGAATTTAAATAGCCATTTTCTCTGAATAGGAGTTATTGATTGCTGGTTACATACTGATCATAAATGTGATATTTACAGGTGTTATCATTGAGTAAACTAGGCAAGGGATATAACATTGGAAAGCTGAGAATCTTTTCTTTCAGAAAATGTATAAAACAAACAAAAAATAATCTTGGTGACTTATTGTAGGTTTTGAGGCGTCGGGTCACTTATACTCCCCTACTTTTTAACTTAAATGGCTATAATAACTTTTTACATAACAATAGGAATTAAAACTTTACTCGTGACTTTCTCGATATATCCGTCCGATCTGACTTTACTTTATCAACAGACATTTGCAAATCCCTCTTTATTGAAATAAATATTCCCAGCAAGAAAATATTATTGTTGGCCTAATTTATAGGGATCCTAAGGAGAGTATTTATTTGTTTAATGATTTCATTAATGATTGTCGTGAACAAGTTCAACGTGAAAACAAGAATGTTTACATAATTGGTGACTTTAATATAAGCCCTGTACAAAATATTGAAAATTGTGTTAATGTTATTCATGATAACTCATTTCAACCGTTGATAGACAAACCAACAGAATGTGTAATTCTTCTGTTTTCCTCACTGACAATATTTTTAGTAATATATGTAACAATTATTCTCAGGCATATTATATAATGACATAACATATCATTTCCCAATTTTTATTATCACGTATGACTATGACTTCCCAAAAGATTATTGCTCCACAAAAGAAATTCCTTCCAAACAAATGATTCAACCATCAATTCACTCAAACACGACTTATCTATAAATGATTGGAACGAGTTGCCATTTTTTCAGTCTGATACTAATATTGCTTATAACGCATTTTTATGTAAATTCAAAATTTGCATGACTCTAACGTTGTATTTGTTCAAAAAAAGAAGCAGAAATCTCCAAGAAAGCCCTGGATAACACAGTCTTTCTTAAAAGTATCAATTAAAAAAAACCCACTTATATATAAGGCAGTATTGTAAAAAAAAAATCAAATCAAACAAACAACGCAAATATAAAACCTATCGTAATAAACTTAATAAAGTACTGAAATATACCCGAAAAAGTATTACACTAATCTACTAGTAAAAAATAAAAATAATCTGAGAAAGGTTTGGGCAGTCAAAGGCGGTCTTCTGGGCAACGGAAGAAAAAAAACGCTTTCTAGCTTATTTTATCAAAGATAATATCAAATTCACAAATAACTAATTGCAAATGAGTTTAATAACTATTTTTCTAATATTACATCAGCTCTAAAGTCTGGTTCTACTAAATTTAGCCCCAACACAAATTTTTCATCCTATCTTTACAATCCATATCATAAATCTGTAGTTCTTGTTCCAACTAATGAAAATGAAATCATTAATATAGTAAAAAAGAATATTGCAATGAGTATCAGTTGCGGTTTTGACGACATCAGTAGTAAAATTGTAGAGAAAATTATTCACTTTATAGCCCAACTTGTAACGTATATTTTTAATCTTTCTTTAAACACCGGGATTGTCCCTAGTAAATTAAAGATAGGTAAATTAATACCAGTATTTCAAAATGGTGATCCACATTCTTATCCAATTATAGAGCTATTACTCTTCTCCCGTGCATTTCAAAAATACTAGAATGGCTTATCTATGGTAGAATTTTATCGCACTTAAGTAATAACAATCTTATAAATAATTCTCAGTATGGATTCAGAACAAACCACTCATGTGATTCCGCCATGATAAATTTACATGATAGATCAATAATCAATAATCAATAATATTAATAATAAACTACATTATGTTCCAATTTTTTAGACTTATCTAAACCCTTCGATTTGATTAACCATAACATACTATTATCCAATTTACCCAAATTTGGAATACGTGGAACTCCCTTAAAGTGGTTCAACGAATATCTTCGTAATCGATACCAATATACATCATATAATTCATGTAACTCTCCACTATCCAAAGTAACTTGAGGTGTTCCTCAAAGTTCTATCCTTGGCCCAATCCTCTTTCTATTATATATTAATGACTTATGTAATGCTTCATTTTGTAATTATATACTATTTGCCGATGATACAACTCTACTTGCTTTACACACTAATTTTGATCATCTTGTTTCATTTACCAATTCTGAATTGTGAAAAATTTCAAACTGGTTAAAAGTTAATGATTTAATAGTAAATTATACTAAGTATAATGTTTTATATTTGAGAAAGAAATGTATCTCATGAAAAATACAAGATGTAAAGTTACAATTCGATGATGTACAACTCACTACTTCTATTTCTCCAAGATTATTGGGCATTATACTTGACGAAAACCTCAGCTTTGATCTTCGTCGTACAGAAATTTGTAATAAGGTCTCCAAGAATATTGATATTCTTTATAAACTATGTCCTATCTTACCTAAAAATACTTATTCTTAGTATATAATACTTTGATTCTTCCATACATGCAATATTGTAATTATCTGGGCCAGTACATGGACTTTAACATTAGAACCCATTCATAAGTTACAGAAAAAAAACACTTAGAATATGTACTTCGTCCCCATTCAGAGCTCCATTAAAACCTCGTTTTAATGATCCAAAAACTCTTACTATTTATGACACCCATTTTTCCCCAAACTGCTTTACTAATTGTAGTTGCAGTTGTGGTCCGACGCAAATTAATGACAGTCAAAGGCTTTTACAGGAATGTCGTATTTATTTCTTGATTCGAATTTCTTGATTTCTTTGCAAACATTCCGTAATTCAGATCTTCCATAGTTCTTGTACATTCCGTGAAAACTGCAAACAAATATGATAAAAATAATTAAAAATAATTACTTAAGTTATTTGTTGACACTAAACATCAACTAAGAAACGTTAATATTAACATGATTAAAGGCCTAAATATTCTGTTGCTTGCAAATCCAAACCAAAGACTAAGTATAAATTCTGATTCCAATTGTAACCACTAAACAGGTTCAAATAGATTTTGAAATGCCTTAAATAAGAAATACTTATTTATGCACTTGATAATGACAAAGATAACAGATTGAATCCTAACAACCAATGCAAGATAAATTACATGTAATCACATTAATGCAATCATTAAAGTGAAACAAAATGTATATGGATATGCAATAATTAAATATGATTCACATGTGAACCTTAATAGATCAATCATTGTTGAACAATGTATATAATTATGAATATATCTCTCGAAGGATTCTCCTCCAAGCACCTTGGCCTGATAACCTAATCTACCAATTTCACTATAAATTATCAAGTCCTCAAATTAAACATTTCATCATTTTGCATTTGTAACATTGTACTATGAATAGGAAACCCAAATGCACTAACATACCCTTTAACTGTATGGTACATGTATACATACAAATGATATACAAATTCTTCATTATCTCGAAGGAATTTTCTGACATAAATAAACAATGTTTCCTATCATGATATAAAAAATTAATAAGATCAAAGGAACAACTAACCTCTTTGCCTCCTTATCTGATATCTTGAAGTAGAAAACATCACAGGATATGATAGATTCAAGATGATTCTACTCCACAAATACAACCAACATTCTCTTATTTGGAGCCTCTAACTTGCCTGCCTCCAATGCACAAAGCTGCATGTATAGTGCCAAGTGTATATGTCAGGCATGCACACACAGATTTACACAAAAGGCCTATTCAGTAGAGTGCACTCAAATGGCACTCAAAGGATCAAGCCTAGTCTTTGCTTCAGACTCAGATTTGCAATAACACCAAAAAGAAGAAAAAAAATTTCAAATGAACATTCATAACACTAATGTTTAAGAAAATGAACAACATGTTTCCAGCTAATATTGCAAACTTGTTTACTATGAACGTACCATTACAATACCCGTTCTAGTCATAATTATGGAAAAATTATGGAAAATTTACAAACTCATTATAATCTGTTCTAAGGCATCAGGGTCCACGAATCTGGAATTCACTCGATATAGACATCAGACCTTGAACAACTCTAAGTTCTTTTAAAGCTAAGTTGAAGACCAATCTACTTGCCAAATACAATGAATGATTTATTTATATATATTGCCCTATCGCTATTCTGACACTGCCTTGTTTCTCTCTTTCTCACTCTTTCCCTACTTTTCTGTCTTTTTTTACTGTCCTTCTATTTCTGTCTTTCTTTTCCTGTCCCTCTATTTTCCTCTTCTATTTCTTCTTCTGCTTTTCTTCATTTCTCTTCCGCTCTCCCTCCTTTTCTGTCTCTCCCTTTCCGATTCTACCTACCCCTCTCTGTAATTCTTTCTTCTTTTTATGCCTGCCAATCTCTCTCTCGCTGTCTGTTTCTGTCTTTCTGTCTTTCTCTCTCGCTCTATATAAGAATGGCAATAAGGAATTGTAAGTGCGGATGGGTGCGTGTGTGTGTGTGTCAGTGTATGTGTGAGCATGTTTGGTTGTGTTATGAAATATAATAATTTTGCTTGTAGTACACTACGTGAGTTATTTATCTGTACAATTGATTGCTTTCACGGGAACTACGTTAACAAGCTAATCGCTTTTTGTAGGTTCCCTTTTCTTCATCTTGTATAATGTACAAATGATTTCATGTCATGTAGTTCTTTATATGGATGATGAATAAATAAACGAATTAAACGGATTAAAAACCCGGTAAAACACAAACACACACCCTCACCATCACACACACACGTTTACATGGCTTTACTTCCGAGGACAACTATTGTTCCTCTATTGTTACTCGTCCTCGGACAGTCGACGGAATAAGGCATAAATTCATTGTTCGACGTTCGAGGACTATTGTCCGGCTTCCGAGGACCATTGTTGTCATGATTTTTTTTTTGTTCTCTGTCCGAAAATGTCCTCGGACATAATGCTAAACAAACGCACACACACATCCGATGATCTTTGATGGTTTGCATGGTGGTGTAGATAACGTGGAGGAGGTTTACGGTTCACCATGTGCACTCCAGATGACGGGCAGTCAACCTGCCCGGAACTTCGAGACGCCTCATCTCTCCTGCTCTTCATCGCCGAGACTCGTCACCTCATCTACTCTTCTTCTTCCAGCTACCTTTTCTCATCTGGTTTACAGTCCTTCTAAGGACTTCACCCTCTCTCACGACAGATAACTTCTTATACCTTTTTTTACTTTCCACACGCGCTCACGCCCACTCGCACAAACACACATACACAATACACAATATCCTGCGTATTGAATACGTCTAGACTGCATGTTTCATTAATTCTATTCAGAATTCAGATATACAGAATAATTTTTCCCAGGGCTGTAGATCGCCGAGCATACATTTGCACTGTCACAAGAGATCCAAAAATACCTTCTTCTTTTGTTCGTTTCAGGTCGTTAAACCTCACTTATAGTTTCTCGGAGCAGATAAAAAATGTTATGAAACATGTTATGGTTCTCCTTGTATCAAAAGATACATGTGCGAGATTATTTGATATTTCATCCATGATATCCCGTGAAATTTAGTGTAAATATTTGAAAGGAACGCTAAAAACAACGTTCTACACTTAGGCCAGGAGCCTGTCCCGAAATAGTCACCCCATTTTACATATGAGATTTGACCCCTTAAACATGTTAAAGTACCATCCAGGTCATTCACAAAAAGCTTGTCAGCTCTTGGGGCCAAACCCAGCGGCTTCGTTCGAGCTGACAAGCTTTTTGTGAATGACATGGATGGTTTAAGTAACTTTTAGGGGTCAAATCTCATCTGTAAAATGAGCTGACAAGGTATTTGTGTAATTAACGCATGAATGGTAAATTTCAGCATGGCAGCCACATAGCCCAGATACTGAACAAGCCCCTCTATTATGTCAAACAGGTGCAGATGGACAATGGGTGTGTTTACATAATCATGACAATGTCATTTGACTGCTTTTGAGAAAGCAATACAAGTTTTACAATTTAATAACTGTACTATGTAAATTTGACCTGAATTGAATTACACGCATTTTTAAGGTTTTAATGCCAAAAAGGGGGTTTCTCTACATCCACAACATTTGGGGCAGCAGAATTTGATTTAAGAGCACTTTGGTGATTTTTCAGGGGCGGGTTACACCCCTTGAAATTTTATTCAGTTTTTTTTTATTTCTGTAATGTACATCCATACCTCTTCCTTCTGACAAAATTTGGTCCACAGGCCTTAAGGGGTAAAATTTTCCCCAATTTGTAGGGGCGGTCTGACAACCCATCCCGACGGAAAATTTTCTCAGTTTTTGTGTTTTGGTGTTGTATAGTCATACACCTTCATTCTGACAAAGTTTGGCGGCCCTTTGAGGGGGGGGGGGGGGGTCTTTGGGCGAATCCCGGCGGGTTTGTTTGAGCTGACAAGCTTTTCGTTTGTAGTGCTCTTTGCAGTTGTAGTAAGAGTCGACAGTAATCCCCAAATCCAAAATACTATTTTCTTAATCTTCTTCTTCTTGGATTAGCTTTATTGGCGCATTTGGCGCTTGTCATTCAGTTTTGAATATTTACGCCATTATGCATGAAGTCGCATTATACGCCACTGCATTTTTGCGCGATTTAGGGGACACTCATGCCAAGCCTACTAAAAACAAAATCATAAAGTAATTACATGTTCAAATCTTTCAAATCTTTAGTTATGGCAGACATTCTGGGCTTTTGTTCTATATATGGTGCAGATAGTAATGGAAAATAATGAATACTTTAGGCCACCTATTTTAAAAAGTACCAATTAACAGTACATGTATATTTCACTATCTATCTATCTTTGTATACCGCATGTCTAGATTATAGGCCTCTGATTGGTCAAATTTGCAATTTGGCAGTCATGAAATTCACTGGGGACTGCCGGTGTAGCGGCACATACGGTTCTACGGCAGATACCGTATCCGCCGGCAGATATCGTTCTACCTCGGAACCATATCTGCCGGGTTTGACGTTTGCAGATTTGGGGTCGTTTCATCAAATCAACTCCATGACAGTCATAACTGTTGTCGGCGATCTACGGAAATGTCATGGACCTGAAAAACTGTTTCACGAAGACATGATAAACGACAACTCAATGATATCGATACTCATCGGCGGAAAAAATCTATATCACAGTCCATTGGAATTATCGTCAATTACCCAAACAGATTTTGAGGATCAGTTTTTCCCAAACTATTCCAAAATGTAAAAAATGGCAGCGAAGATGAATGCTTGTGATACAAACATCCCGTTTACATGAAAAGATGTGTTACTTATAGCATCTCAGAATTTATAAAATTGAGAAAACTCGAGGAGGCTTCTGCGATGTACGAATCTAGATTTGTAGGTAAGAGGATACCGTAATTGACTAATTACGGAAAGAAGACCCAAATCGTGTTCATTTTAGAGAAAATGATTAAATTAAGATATCTTATGGCCGAATTTTAAATATTTATTCCTTAAAAGATACATATAATATCATTCATATCAAAGCATTGCGTGAAAACGGAAAAAACAATAATACATACATGATAAATTGTCTTCGTTCACATGGGTCTGTATATACAGACTGTTCCGTTTTCGATGCTGATTCTATGGTAGACGGATGTGGGTATTTTTAATATTAATCTCATTTACTTGTTGGGGGGTCAAGCAGCTACAAGAACATATTGTTCGTCTGTACAATATTATAATACGGACATTAGTAATACTATGTGGTAAAGGAATGATAAAGGATAGTGCTTGGAGATCAGGAAATAAATGTTCTCTTAATTTACATTTGTTATTTTTTCGCAGCCCATACAACTAAAAGCTGGCTTGTGATGGCGTTCTAAAAAGATATGACAGGTCTGGAGTACCGACAAGTCACTTGTCAGCGAAGTTGTCGCTGGTCCTGGTAAAGACGGCTTTGTGAAACACTTAGCGGACAAGTTCAGCGACAGTGTCGAGATGTCGCTGATCTTGTCGTTATGACGGTTTGATGAAACGACCCCAGGGATTCATTCCTTCTCTCCTGTTTGTTATCAACGTACCATGTACTAGTAATTTGTTTTGCGAAGGCCGAAGTTGGTTCTATATACTTCATTTTTTTGTGATGGAATTCAAACTTAAAGTAAAATTAATATGTATGACAACTAAGTGATTGTAAATCTGTTCTTTGTTTAACAGTAAATCCAGTATTGGAATTGACTGCGTTCAGGCAGTGCATTGGTCCCTGTGACGAGTGGGTGTTGATACCTGGGTAAGCAGTAATGTTATATTTCATTGGGCGACGCCCTATTTAGAAACCTCATTGTATGGGCTTGTCTCGAATGGGTGGGTTGCGGGAGCGGAATGGGAGCGGGAACGGGCACACCCTTTCGAGACAAGCCCCCCCCCCCCCCGGTTATCTCGAATGGACGCGTTCCCAGCGAGAAGTTCAATGAACGCGCCACTTCGAGACAACCGGGGGGGGGGGGGCCCTTCCTTGAATGGGTGTGTTGAGTAGACTTTTGTAACAGACGTTTTAGAAATTTTTGAAAAATATAATAAAACAGTATCTAAAAAAAGCTTTTGACAAGGAAATCATTATTTGTGCAAAATAAATAGGAGAATTGAATAATTATGCATTAAAACACACGGGGACGAAAGGGCAAGGTGTAGCTAGGATTTTTTCTTTATTTATTTACTTTTATTTTTTTGGCGTGACCTGTTAAATATTGTGAAATTGTGTTACAGACATGTGCTGACATAAGCCAAGGTGTGTTTATCATCTTTCCAAAGTTAGCGACACCTTTTAATGCCACTATCATGCTATAATACCCACTATCAAAGGTCAAAACGCATATCAAAAGGTCGTTTGTACCCGGCCCCCAACTCCCCATACAAGGGGTAGGCCTATGCTCGTACCTCCTTTTCAAAAGTGACCCCCTATCCCGGAGAAGTTGGAATTTGTTTTACCCCCCTATCCCGGGGAATTTTCTGAGATATTGGACCCCCTATCCAGGCAATTTAGGAAATTACCCCCCCCCCCCCCCCTCTCCTTAACCCCGGGAGGAAACCACCAGAGTCTGTGAAAATTGACCCCTATTTACATTTTCCCGGGAATATTTTTTCATCTTCCTCACTCATCTTCCTATTTTCTTACTCACCCACCAATAAGGGGTGGGGCATGGCCATCTTGTGCCCCCCCCCCCCCGTTAAAAAAATACGCCGCAGTGAATTAACATTCTATTCTGGACTGTCTGCCCGACCAGACCTTTGAATTTTAAATGAACATTCCATTATGAATTCATGCAACCTCATACATTCATTAGACAACCCCGGTTATATTTTCTACATCTTAGACAAAAGAAAAACGAAAAAAAGAGTACATTTTTAAAAAATATTTCTAAAACGTCTGTTACAAATGTCTACTCAACACACCCATTCGAGGAAAATGAGAATTACTTTACGGTACCGTATCTGTCTTTTAAATGAATTTCTGAGCTAAAGAAGGATGCGGTATATAAAACAAATGTTGGCTGCTTCTTTTTCGCGTCACGGTTAAAACCATTGCCCTCTGTGATCTTGCAACTGGCTATGCCCATAGCATAGCTATGGGTCGAAATCGAGATGTCTCCACATCTAAATTTGTTTATTTACATTTACATAAATATATCTACATGTGTGCCAAGTTTGGTGCTTTTGTCACAAAATGCACAATTGATCGGCTATGCTGCTCCACTAATATTTATACATCTATCTAGCATTTGCGAAATCTAATGTTAGACTCACCTCCATTCGCGAGCACAGCATATTTGCCTGCAATGCCTAAACATTACTATGCTATAAATAAGGTATTGGCGAGCAGCCCGCCGCGTGCACGTAGTCTCTATAGTCAGTCGTAATGCGTTACACAATCATGTTCGGGACTGTGGGACTGTATCCTGTACATGTTATGCCCTTTACAAAAGCTGTTCCTGCCATTTGACACAGATACTTAAAGGGAAAATCCATCCTGTTATTAAGTTGATGTAATCTTTTCTCATGTGTCTTTATACAAAACCTGTATAAATAAAAAATATATTCCTTCATCAAAAACTAAAAAAATGAAAATGAGACTTTCAGTGTAGTGAGAAAATGGGAGAGGAGCTTGCAAGATACGTCACGGAGTTGTCAATTAATTTGTGTTTGATTGATTACAACTTCAAAAATGTATAACTCTCTTATTTCTTATCGTAATTTTTGCTTAAACTTTCACTAATCTGTTTATCTCATTTATTTCTTTTATTTAAATCAACTTAATACCAGGGTGGACTTTCTTAAAGAAATCTTGTTGACTGTCAAATAGAGTATGTGCCTGTAGACTAGCATTCACTTGTAACTACAACACTGCACGGGGGACATGCCTCGGATAGCTCTTGAAAAGTCAGTGTAACAAGGGGGGGGGGGGGGGGGGGGGGGCTAAAGTCAGGACAGCTTTTGGACCAGGCTTTCTTGAAACCTGTCTCGGGTACGTCTCATTAACACGTGCCTTATATAGTCGTCTCATACATTAACCCTTTCAGGACAGGAATTATTCAAGGGCTAACTTGGTAACATTTCGTTCTTCAAATTGGCAACAATGATATTTTTTTTCTTTTAGTGCTATACATGGTTCTAATAAGGTGTAACGTCTCAGAGAATAATATACATGGTCACGAATTTCGTCGAAAAGTTGAAAAACTTGCCAATTTTCATGAAAAGCAGTGCTTTTGAACCTCTCAATGTGTTGCCAATTTAAGGGTTTCAAAGCTTATTCTCGTTTTTAAGCTTCCTGGCATCAAACGGATGATGGTCATGCAATAAAAAATGTGACCCGGCACCACAAAACCACCAAAAAGTCACAATCCGTGATTTTGTGTAAACAGCTGAAATGGAAATTTTGGTTGGAAATTTTTATTTTCGGACTTTGGGTCTTTCTGAAAGATCGTTCTTTTCTGTACCTTATATCAAAATCTGGAAGCTTAAAACACAGTAGAAATTTTTTAACAGTTTTTCTAGACCAGTTTTTTGCGCACAGCTTCGGTTTCTTCCTAATTCTTCGCCTGTCCGTGTGATTTTTTTAAATCGGTACCACTCACCCTCGTAAAATCCCTGCAATCTCACGGGCCTTAAATTACCTTTTCCCTAATGATTTTCATACTGATAGAAAGAATAACTTCTCAGCAATCTCATCATACTGATATTGCAGTTCATCAATAGCCGCGAAAGCAAATTACAGAGTAGTTTTAAGTTCCATTTCGATGACGAAACAGAGTCCGAAAAAGGATTTCGTTGCTAACGAACGATCAAGTTTATTCATGTGATCAAGGAAAGGGTATAAGTTGTATGTAAAACAAATTGCATATAGGTTAATCAATGTGAACAAGAAAAACATTAGGTTTTATTTAAGTTAATTATAGGCTAAATTACAAGTTCAGTATATGATAACAGAAGGATTACACAGGTAACAAACCAGTATTATGTAACAGGGAACAAAGAAACAATGGAGTGAATAGGCATTGTCTTGTGCACATGTCAGGCCACCGAGGTGCGCTTAATCTCCCATTAGAACACTCACATTTGCATCATAATAACTTTCGAATGACTCAAGTTCACAATTTGAAGTCTTGGCAATAGAATGAATAAACTATGTTTAACCCTCCTTCCAAATATCAACCTAATCCAACAATTCATTCAAAGTGGGTGCTATGGCCTTTTGATTCACTCTTTATCGACTTTCTCTCTCGTTTTCTTACTCCGCACGCTTGAATAGGCCCCAACTTAATAGAGCTCATTTCCTCCCTATTTAATAACAGCAAACATCTCTTACAAGCTCCTTTCATTCGCTGAATTAAACGGGTAAGAAAGTTTCAACTATAATGAGTCATATATCATTTTAAAGCTGAGACTTTGTTCTATCCAAATATGATAAAATCAGAAAAAATATTTTTTGCGACTTTTTTGATGGTTTTGTGGTACCGGGTCACAAATGGAGATAATGTGGGAAGAAATTTTTGCTCTTTCCACTCATGCATCTGGTATGTGCTTCACCGCTGTGAATCAAAGTTGTTGTGCCAAACCATAAAGTGTGGTCGATTGTTTTGAAAGGGTTAATGCTTACCTTTTAAATCCACAAGCAATAACTTGAGCCAGAACTTTCCAAACAGAGTCCTGACACTGGGGGTCGCTTCTGATTGGTCAGTCATTTCATGGAGCTTCAATTATTACCAGGCATGTGTGGTAGTTTTTCCTTTAGAAAGTTCGCCTCTCTCTGTCTTTAAGAGTTCACTTACGATGATTTTCTGCATCATCATTTAAGAACATTTCACTGACATGGACCTATGTAGATCCTCTGTAAAATTGTCTGTGTTTGGCCAGTGGTAGCTTTACAAGAGCCGTATGGATATCACTCTATTATTTCCGGGCAATGCAGTCTTACATATATTAGTCTTCAAATTGAGAGTCGTGCAGTGTGTGCGTGTGTATATTTGAATAAAAATTACGACAATCATTTATCAGATAGATATTCAATTATGAGGCTGTCGACACCACAGGTACCATCCCCATTGACATGGCTCAGTAATCCGTTTCAATAAGTTGTGGCCATGTCAAAAGCGAGGTAAAAATGAAGCTTTCTGTCTGTGACAATAGACCTGTTTACTAATGTATTTCAATTTATGCATGTTTCTCTCCAGAATCCTTAGTTAAAAACTATTTAGCATGCTAATGATAATGGCATCTCTACGGATGGAATCCATTTTGCATACATTAGTTGTTACTATGTCGGGCAAGTCTCCGGCAAGCTTTTGAGTCGTCAAGAGAAACTTTTGTTCAAGAAGTATGCATAAACAGGTCTATTAAAAATATGTTCATGTTTCCCACGTGCAGTCAACTTTATCACAAAATATACCTAAATGTGTGTTTCTGTCTGTCTGTCAGTGTGGCTGAGCTCTGAGTCAGTACTTGCGTAATTTGCGTGTACAATTGTATATAGATGATTTGTGTGCGGCGCGCACGTACGTACGATAAACACGGCCGGGGAGCGATTTCTTTTTTTGTACGAGTTATTAACGCAAATTCTCATTAATCATTCATAAGCTCAGCTGGAAGACTGAAGTGCGCAAGCGCGTGGACTAGCTGGAAATGAAGGCATCATCGTTGACAAATCAGTTCATATTGTAAACTCTTGTTTAAATATTAAACAGTTTGTATAAGTTTTAAGCAAACTTTAAACTGCGTTTTTACTGTACACTGGAAAAGGAAACTCTTAAAATACACTGATGTTTATCGTAATGAATAACGGAGCGAAGCAAGCGAGCTAAAAAAAAAATTTGAAGTGACATTGTACAGAAGTTACATACTTATCTGGGAACAGATCTGCCCAAAATATGTGGAAAGATTGACACCTCGCTGCGCGTATACTTATGAAGTGGTGGTTGCCAGAATATTGGAACTTTTGGGGGCGGCTTTTGCCTGAATATTAATTTTCCAGTTTTTAACTTCTTTTTCTTTGCTTTCCTTCTTTTCTTTTTGTATTAGTTTTCTTTTCCTTTCCCTTTTCTTTTTTTTTCTCTTCTCCTTTAACTTTTCGCTTTCCTCTTCCCTCTCCCTCTTTCCCCTCCGTTTTTTGGCCGACAGGGGTGGTGCATTTGACGACAGCAATTGTGAGTATAGCGACACCGCTGTGGTTTACAACTATACCATCTAAAATGCATTTCTCCCTTATTCAACCAGGACACACAAACGTTTTCTTCAGGTGTTTCTTTGTTGACTACTATCAAACTTCACCAAAATGTACGAGTAAAAAAGTTATAATTATACACGTGAACGAGAATAACTATATCGGTGTTCCAGTAATTAACACAATGTGTTGATTATAATATGTTAACATGAAACAAACAACCATATTGTTTGTCTGTGTATTTCATGGCCGCGGGGTTGGGGTCTGCAGCCCCCCCCCCCCCCCCACACTTTTTTGAGTAGAAGTGTTTCATACCGTATTTCTGCACTCACAAAGGTTCATACGAACGATGCGTTTGTATGAATCTCACTGTTCGTACGAATTTCGGAGTTTGTAGAGATTCGTAGATGGAGCATAGATTCTTAGGGCCTTCTTACGAAGTTTGTACGAACGCCGTTTAATTCGCAAGAACAACTTAAGACCTTCTTCTTTTTGGTTATACAATGGCCTTAGAGTTCGTACGTTTTTCGTAAGAATGCCTTGAGTAATTCTTTCGTCAGACTTACGGCCATCTTACGACTTTGTTGTTGCAAGATGGTCGTACGTGCAACGCACGGCACACTCAAGATCTTACGATTTTTTTCATTTTTGGTCCTATATTTCTTCGACAGGAGATGCTTCCTCGTCGAACACCATGAACAGAGTGAGGATTTGAACTCGAAATCGATGAGAGAGGCCGTGTCTGAAACGCCACTCTAACAAAGGAGTTATCACAGGTCTGTGATAACTCCTTGCTCTAACATTGCGCCGTGAAAGGGGGCGTCTGACGTTATCATGCGTTGTTATGAAAGAGGTTTAAAGCTTCTATTGGTATCAAAAGCTCGAGCACGCTTCAATAGCAGATGAGATAATAGAGTACTTGAGGATCGATGAATCCCTCCTGCTGAAAAGGATTACTCACTTTATGCTCAGATATTTTTCAATAAACAAGATGGCTCAATCTGCCTTACAGTTCTGAAGTGTATAATTTGTTGATATATTAAATCTTTAAATACATAATTTTAGTTTGTTTTGTCAGTGACAGCATGCTGCTTTTAAAATATCGACCTTCTAAGATGATCATTCCTATATTTGGAAAATGAAATTTAAGATGTGCACACGCGATAACTTAAACTTAAATGTGATTATATGAAAAAGATGAGCTGGTATATTTACATGTGAACAGGCTGCGCTGAAAAGTCCTGTGATTAAATATCTTCGCCGCTGTAAGTACAGGCCTGTTCTGGTGTATTCTCGTGCGCAGTGGTGTATCTAGGTATTCTGGCGCCTGGGGCTAACTAAGTTTTGATGCACATAACCTTTTTTTGTTTTCCTTTTCACCCCTTAAATTGAAATTTATGATGTATTTCACCCTTACCCCCCCCCCCCCCCCAAAAAAAAAAAATCCAAGGGAATACAGCGACCTAGCAATATTTTTTAGAAATTTTGAACATTGCTATATTGGGGGCGCAAAATGAATAAAAAAAACCCAGAAATAAATCATTAAGGCAATTGCAAGGCAAATTTTTGATTTCTTCCATTCTGGGGGCGCAAACTTTAACAAGCCCCTGCCTTATGCGGGGGGGGGGGGGGGGGGCAACGCAACTAGAGTCCATAAATGGTTAACACTTTAAAAACGCCATTGGGGTGCGAAATAGCTAGCCTTTGAACATAATTATGCGACGGAGCGAAGCTTTTGAAAATTTTCGCATTTGAAACCCTGTAAAACACCATTTCTTACGCATTTTGTCATTGACTGGGGCGACGATACGCCACTGCATCACTGATAGTTCTGACCTGCCTTGTAGTTGATCTCGGTAATTGCACTAGTCTGCCGATGTGGTACGGACTAGGCTGGATTAAGGATGTTTGGGGAAGCTTGGTTGTCGTACATGTTCCCATTCTCATCAGTCTTACACTCAACGGTGTATTATTTACATCAAATTGTTTTGCAGCTATATTGCTATAGCTATATTGGGTATTTTAAGCTGAATGAAACCATTAAAAAAACCTGGAACAAAATAACAATAATGATAATAACTATAATAGTAATAATTATAATAATGAAGATAATAACAATAACAATGATAATGATTTGATATGATTTGATTTGAATTTATTCAGACATTATAAAAACATGTCTCGGGGAAAACAAAAAGGTTTGACCAACCCATAAAAGTCTGTTTCCCGGATATAAACAACAAGTAGATTCAATATCATGAACATATTGCACAAAGTATTATTTAAAAGATGTAAATGATAGACAACAATAATGATTGCAAGTAAAATCACTGTAGTATTGCAGAGTACAAAATTACTTAGTTGAGGTATAGCAACTGTGAACTTAACTATGTGGGTAGAGATGGTTATTTAACGCTTTTATGATAATGATGGTAATGGTGATGATAATTAAAAATAATAATAATAATAATAATGATAATAATAGCCCTCATTCGCGAAAGTTGCCTAAGTTAAGCCGTGCAGGCTTATCGTAGGCCGATGATATTTATGTTCAATTTCAGTGTAAATTACTGTTATTATGTAACAAAATCATGAAACTAAATAAATTTGATGATGAAATGAAAATGATAAATCCATTTCTTAGAGACAAGTTTTTGTATCGATCGTCATTTAGTAGTTATGATGATATTACATGATTAAGAGGTTGACATTTGGCACTCCGTGATAAATCACTGGATTTAACCATGAGACTAAACTAACTCCGCGCACTTAGGGGCGCACACATAGGGCGCACACCTGTCTTTGTTTCCCCTAGACTCATGTGTTAAAAAAATAGAAATAAAAAAATCCTGAAAACTTTTAAGTGCTAGCAATGGCACTATTCAAACTTGTGTCTTGACTCGTTCATATAATTTCCTAGACTTCCTAGATAATAGGAAGATGCCTTTTCGGCATTTTTCTCTCTACAGGAGCTGTAACTTGCTACCCACAAACCTGGTCTAAACTACAGTAAGGTTTCTTGGCTGCTAATAAAATCAACATAAAATCCCACTGGGACCAACTCCTGCTTTCTCACGGGACTGATCTGAACCAGAAATTATCTCTCTTTAGGCACATATCAAAAACAGAAGCTTAATTATCATAACAAATTTTAAATTGCAACATTTCGTTGGTGTATGAGCAGATGAATTCCGCGTACGCAGCCACTTTTGCACAGTCATTAACCAATGATGCGCCACAAGTGTACATTTTGTTATGACAATTAAAATTATTTCATTAAAATCAAGATAAAATGAATCTCAGAATACCACCCCTGAATTCATTACTGGTACACACAGATTTCGTATCCTTGAAAATCTCATTCAATATTCAAAACATTATCTTAAGCATATTACTAGTATTTAGGCATTTTACTCCCAGTGTTAAAGATCGTATGCTCGATCTGTAATGAAAAACACAAGTCAGAAAAAATTGGAACCAGCGGGATTCGAACCTGTCATCTACTGCTTTCCGGGCAGCGACTTAACCACCAGGCTATTCAGGTTCACGGCCAAGTTACGATGAACTAGAATCAAATACCCAAGATCCTCTTCTTTCTGACTCATTAATATTCACTGGCCGTGGTTAAGTCGCTGCCCGGCAAGCAGTAGATGACAGGTTCGAATCCCGCTGGTTCCAATTTTTTCTGACTTGTGTTTTCCATTACAGATCGAGCATACGATCTTTAACACTGGGAGTAAAATGCCTAAAGATTTTTTTTACAAATTAAAAATTCCTCCCCAGTCAAGCTTCTTCGTTTACTAACCATTGTCTACGGCGGACCGTTAAAATGAATATTAATGAGTCAGAAAGAAGAGGATCTTGGGTATTTGATTCTAGTTCATCGTGACTTGGCCGTGAACCAGAATAGCCTGGTGGTTAAGTCGCTGCCCGGCAAGCAGTAGATGACAGGTTCGAATCCCGCTGGTTCCAATTTTTTCTGACTTGTGTTTTTCATTACAGATCGAGCATACGATCTTTAACACTGGGAGTAAAATGCCTAAAGATTTGTTTATAAATTAAAAATTCCTCCCCAGTCAAGCTTCTTCGTTTACATATTACTAGTAGTTTAGAATTTCACAGAATATATAACAAATAAATGTTCATCCGTCAACATTACAAAGTAAAATGTCAGTCTGTTACAAGTTATAACATCTTAGTTAATAATGGTCAAGTGTCAAGTAATGTTTTTTAAAAGTTATTATTACACGAATCTAGTGGGTTGCAATAGCAGTTGTGCGATGCACGATTTCAATTTTGTTTCAGACATAGTAATTTTAATGGTATATTTACTTTGGGTGAATACGGTAAAATTAATATTGAGTTGATGTTTGAATTTTCATGAAGTGAAAATCTGATTAAATATTCAGAACATTATTTTAAGCATATTAATTAAGGGGATTTCACAATATATAACAACTATATTTACATCCGTCAGCATTACAAACTGAAAATTTCAATTTACTGAGATGTTGTAGATATTTCAAGCACCTTTATATTCGTATTTAACTCCTAATTACTAGTACTAGGATAGTGCACGTTGTTTGTATATCTATTACAGTTCTACATCTATATACATTTACCGGAATATATATTATGTAATATAACAATAGTTGTTCTCAGCTGGTATTAAATCTTGTAATCTGCGGCGTTTGTCTCAAACTCACATTATATTATGTAAACTTAATGGGGCATCAATCAAACTTTAGGATAGGGGCAAAAATGGGGGGGGGGGCGGGGGGGGGGGGGGGTTGGGGGCGTGGGCACCCCCAGAATCTTATATATTGCAATGAGCTCTTACATTGCAACAGTATATTTTATAGTAAAAAATATTTTGTTATCTATGTTTGGGGTTCTATCCCGGTATGCTATACTAAAAATATAACATTCAAATATTGCTTCTCTAAACAGTTAATGGAAGTTTGAATACACTCTATAAAGGAGAAAAATGGATTCGCGGTATCTGCTTTCATTCGGGTTGCGATATGAAATCATATAAAAAACGAAGCCGCTGGGTTTGGCCCACGGGGCCCCCAACGAAATAATATATGCGCCAAACTTTGTCTGGAGGAAGTTGTATGACTATTCAGTACCAAAACACAACAAATAACAGAATTTTCTGTCGGGATGGGTTGTCATACGGCCCCAATCCCAAATTGGTATGTATGAGGTATGTCTATATACACTACAGAAATAGACTGCCCAAAATTTCCTTCGGGATTCGGGTTAAACACACCCCTGAAGAAAAACCTACCCCTTGACCAAATGCCCCGTGACCAAGCTTGACCGAGCTTTGCTGCCCAAAATGCTCTGGGCGTAGACGTTACAATCGTAGCATTACAACCTCAATAACTCAAGTCTTTCATTCATTTCTGGTCAAATTTACATAGAACATGTTTAATTATTGTAATTTTCTTGGGGTGCAACTTGGTGTCAAATGATTATTTCATTAATGACTTATTAAATTGTGAAAATTGGATTGCTTTTGAAAAGTAGTCAAAAAATATTGTCAAAATTATCAAGAAGTTTCAAAGAGATGTAGTCATTACAGACAGCTTACCTTTGAAGCGAGTTTCGATGCCGCCACAACAAACATGACAAATATGTGGTCTCTGAAATCAAACGATAATTAATTAATCATGCAAACAACAAGAAATACAAAGCAAGATCTTTATACTAACAGATTGCGCCCAAATTATAATTGTACTTATACTTAATTAAACATTCATACTCGTATTATTTCATTGCTTCTAAAACCTTGTTAGGGGGTGGGCCTTAAGCAGAACTATAATTCTAATTGGTCAAGAGGCATTGACCACTCATGAGATAGTATCAAGCTCCAAATAAACCTTGTCGAAATAAAGAACTACAACATCTATTCAACATTTAAAGACAATGGAACAAACAATCCTATTGAGCCTTTGTTTAGGGAGGCATGATCAGAGCATCAAGCTACCCTCATATATCTCACTTAACACAATGGTGGATTTAAAGCACTAAAGAAAGGCTTAAAGGCTATTAAGGATTCAGGATGCAGCGTAAAAAAGGATTAAGCCAGTAAAATGAAATCAAAGAGAATAGGGCTTAAATCTTATGGAATAAACTTGAATACAAATAGCCAGCGCATGTTACAATTCTGTGTTCAAGATAAAAAGATCAAAATAGCAGTACAGGATAGAAGCTAAAAGCTTATGAATAATCTAAATAATATGTACAATAGAGGGTGCATTTTCATGCATGCTAGACTAGGTCAAACCGTGAAAACTCAGCGCTTGCCAACTTTATAACAAGCTGGAAAGAAAACAACAAATATTACTCCTCCATTACTTTGATATGATCAAGAAAAAATGTTGATGTATAAACGAAACAAATTTCATCTCCAGATCACCATTGATGCTCAAGGTAAACATCAAGGTTAAAGCAAAGATCAAGAGATAATTTAACTTTATTTTGGTCAGGCATGAAAAATGATGACAGACTTAGATAGCTTGTGTAATTACCTTAGTTTCTAAACAAAATTGAACAAGTAGTTACAGAGATATGGTCATTTCAAAAGCGGGAAAAGTGTCCATTTTTGGCCGACATGACTATGGAATGGTTGCCATAGCGCAAACACCGTTTGGCCGATGGGGCTAAAACTTAAAATCTTAACATTGCTAAGAGTCGATTACCCCATATACATGTACCGAATTTGGGCTAATTTGAAGGGAGTAGGGCCTATACTTTTTAAAACATTGGGTGATTTGACACGGAATGACCCCAATTTTAGATAACATATAACAATGTCTAACTGCCAGAAAATAAGGTAGCAGGTTCCCGAATATCGAGTAGTTTTTTCTATTCTCGGATGGAGGAGGCTGGCTCTCACTTGATCAGTTTTCTGTCTTCTCCTGCAAATGAATCAGACGGAGTCAGGTTCGATGTCTTTCGGATATGATCATATCTACCGGATACACGTCTGTAAAAAAACAAATACACACATATATACACACCCCCACATACATTAAAATATATTTTGTGATAAAGTCGAACGTGAGAAACTTGAATATTTTTTTGATTTTTAAGGGCAGAAAACGTAATATTAACCTTTCGCATTTCACTTTGCCGTGACTTATTGTAGCTGATTACTGAGCCATGCCATTTGGGGTGGTATCAATGGTGTCCACAGCCTCGCAATTGAATATCTATTATGATAAAGGAGTGTCGAAATTTTTCTTCAAATAGACATGCAGACAATGCACGACAATGAATTTCAATACTTTTATTTGTATGACTGCATTGTCCACAAATAATAGAGTGAACATTCATATATGGCCCTTGGAAAACTACCACTGGCCGAGTGGAGTCATTTTACAGAGGATCTACATACATGTAGTTCTATTTTGTGATAAAGTCGAACGTGAGAAATTTGAATATTTTTGTAATTTTTAAGGGCAGAAAACGTAATATTTACCTTTCGCATTTCACTTTGCCCTGACTTATTGTAGCTGATTACTGAGCCATGCCATTTGGGGTGGTATCAATGGTGTCCACAGCCTCGCAATTGAATATCTATTATGATAAAGGAGTGTCGTAATTTTTCTGCAAATAGACATGCAGACAATGCACGACAATGAATTTCAATACTTTTATTTGTATGACTGCATTGTCCACAAATAATAGAGTGAACATTCACATATGGCACTTGGAAAACTACCACTGGCCGAGTGGAGTCATTTTACAGAGGATCTACATACATGTAGTTCTTTGTTATCGTTGAAATCTTCTTAAATTATGATGCAGATCAAATAATTGCAGAGTGTACTCGTCAACAGAGAGACAACCTATGAAGTAAAACAGACCTCTCGAGACTGGTCATTAACACTTGTCTCCATTATTTTCTTTTCTTTTTTTTTTGTTGCTGTATTTGCATATTTTGGAACTTGAATAGCGCGACTATCTCCATCCGGTCTGAGAATGCTGACAAAGATTTGCTCAAAATTCGTTTCGGGATTATGGAATAATAGTAAGAAGTATGGTAGTAAACTTTGTTCTTACTCATTTTTCGGAACAGTAAAAAAAAAATTGAGGAAGAAATGCTGACTGTTGGAAATCTAACTGAAAGAGATTTTTCCCAGGAAATATATTTCAATCTGAGAGAAGAATGAAAATAAGGATTCATTGTCACACAAAACACCACAAAAATAAAAGTACAGGAGGTTTTTCTAAACATTATGATCGGGTGCATCTTCACATGCACCAGCAGGAAAACACAGCCAAAATTACTCTGCCCGGAAAAAAAAAATCGTCGGGTAAAATGTCGGTCCGTTTCCTCCGTACATACATTACAGTGTCAACATTAGATAAATGATAATTATTCACATATACTTTGCAAGCGTACAAATGTTCATTATCAATTATATATTTTTTTCATAGTCCTTGAGTTATTGACTTAGTAACCTAATCCTTGTTACTGGCCATCCCAATAAGACTCCTATAATTCTTGACATTGTCAAAATGCAGTTTATAACTTTTCAAGAATACGTCATTTTATATCATGTTGTATTATGATCCAGTTGTAAAAGAAACGTTGATTTATTATCAATGCATTTATGTTGTAAAGCAAACAGTATCATCGTTAGGGCCTCATGTTTTTTTTTATTCAAGTATATTTCAATCAATCAACCAAGCTAACATTTCAAATGTAAAGAAACAAACAAATGCCAGAGGTGTATCAAACGCTTTTCACGAACGTATGCATAAATACAGTGCTTCAAAAAAATAACAGTTGGAAAAAGTCTCCCCAAATAAATATTTCAGAATATTTTCCGTAAATTTTCATTCATTTTAATAGCTTAGGCACTCTCCTATGCAATAGCACCTAAAGATTATTACTACTTATTACGCTTGAGTGATCAAAAAGCAATTTTGTGACAGCCAACTTTATACATGTTATAACAAGCTAGAAAGAAAACAACAAATATTACTCCTCCAATATTTTGATATGATCAAGAAAAAATGTTGATGTATAAACTAAACAAATTTCATCTCCAGATCACCATTGACGCTCAAGGTAAACATCAAGGTTAAAGCAAAGATCAAGAGATAATTTAACTTTATTTTGGCCAGGCATGAAAAATGATGACAGACTTAGATAGCTTGTGTAATAAGCCAGTTCGGGGTTAGCGCATGGTACAAATGACCCCAAATATCCACAGATATTTTAGACATGGAGGGTCCCTTTATGTGCACTTCAGAAAAATAACTCTGGGAGTGATAGAGGTGCCTCATGAATAGCTTTTGTTTCCCCCTTCACACTTAGAAATAAAGGTACAAAGTTGCACCTTTTAGGGTGCAAATAAATGCAACACTGGGAGCACCTTTTTGGGTGCAATATTGTGCCTTTCAGAAAGGTGCAATTTTGCACCATTATTAGGGTGCAATGTTGCACCATTTAGGGTTCAATATTGAACCTTTTTTTCCGATAAAAAGGGTGCAATTTTGCACCCTAAAGGGTGCAAATAAATGCAACACTGGGAGCACCTTTTAGGGTGCAATATTGTACCTTTCAGAAAGGTGCAACTTTGCACCATTATTAGGGTGCAATGTTGCACCATTTAGGGTTCAATATTGAACCCTTTTTTCCGATAAAAAGGGTGCAATTTTGCACCCTAAAGGGTGCAAATAAATGCAACACTGGGAGCACCTTTTTGGGTGCAATATTGTGCCTTTCAGAAAGGTGCAATTTTGCACCATTATTAGGGTGCAATGTTGCACCATTTAGGGTTCAATATTGAACCCTTTTTTCCGATAAAAAGGGTGCAATTTTGCACCCTAAAGGGTGCAAATAAATGCAACACTGGGAGCACCTTTTAGGGTGCAATATTGTACCTTTCAAAAAGGTGCAATGTTGCACCATAATTGAACCTATAAAAAGGGTGCAATTGTGCACCCTAAAGGGTGCAAACTATTGCAACATTGGCAGCACATTTTTCGGTGCAATATTGTACATTTCCAGAAGGTGCAGTTTTGCACCTCACAGGGTGCAACATTAAGCCCTTTACCCCCATAAAAGGGTGCAATTTTGCGCCTTACAGGGACCCTTTTGGGCACAAAATTGAACCCTTCCAAACCTTCCATTTCGTTTGCAAACACAGATACTGAAGAAAAAACACAGAGATTTATACTTTTCCATGTTAAGTTAAAACAAAACTGAATGAGCTGTATTTAATAAGGCATATAAGCATGCATTGGAGCATCTGGTCTTTGATATTTTATATACATGTTCATGCGCAGTACTGTAGTTGTAATGAGAATACATGAGGTTAAGATGCACTTTGAATGACAATCCCAACTTAGCAAGCCCTTTTTTACAATAATAAAAAAGTGAATAGTTCTATATACATGTAAGCTGGCTTTAAAATAGTTCACAAACAGTGACAAGCAAAAAGCTTTGTTTCATCACTACATTATCAGGTAATAATATTCTCAAATACCTCTGTACAGTCCCACATATAAAAAATGCATAGCAAATTGTTATGCGACACCAGGAATTGATTGTTAAGATTATCATTCTCAGTGGCCTATACACTATAATGGCCAGTGAGTACAACATAAGCAAGCAGGATTACATACCTTCATCTCAGTTAAAATTTAACAATAAAAGGTATATGAATTGTACCAAGTACAACAAATCATTAATCATCACTCACACACATTATGATACATTCGCAAACGAGTGATGCACTAAGAAAGGAAAAAAAACAGTCATAACAGAAACAGTGTATATAAAATTCGGTAAAATTCAGCTCTCCATTTCTAAAAACATACCGGTATTTGATAATTTCTGTACTATATCTGCAAGTATGATATATTACATACATGTATGGTGTATACATGTGATATACTTTTCATTATACATGTACATGTGTATTTCTTTTACAAGATATATTTTGTGTGTGTTTAGCTGTACATTGCTTCAGAAAAGAAGACAAATTGAGTAAATACTGACTCTACGAAACAGAATTCTAACCAATGGATACATAGTCATTAAGGTAATCTAAAACAGATTGTTCCATGTATACTTCTTCCATTAACAATTATGAAATGCATTATGCTTTTTAACCCTAAAAGGGCCGGGGGTGGAATCCCCCCCCCCCCCCCTAGACGTTTCTCGCGATATGTCTGCAACGCGCAAAGCAGTTTCATGACTTTTTTTTCCGAATCTCACGCATCTTTTGCGACAAAATTCGCGATGTCAGGGTATGCGGTTCCGAAGTTACGCAACAATTCGTACTTGCACGTCAGACCGAAAATTGCTCAAAACGTGATTTCATGTATAATTTCAATACAAAATGTGTTTTCAGCCAAAATTTACAAATCAATATTTTTACATTTTCTGATTGAAATTAATTTATTTTATGCTGTTTGCGAAAGTGTCCCCGACAAATTTCATCCAAAAAACAAAAAAAAAGGTAAAAAAACAAAGAAATACATAAATTTTAAATACAATAAAATACATAATAAATTTTGATATCAAATTTTTTTCAAGTATATTTGCTAAGAATACTGTAAAGAGTGTCTAGACCAAAGCTTTATTTAATGATTTAGAGCAAAATTTTGATTTCATGCATAAATTTGCATAATTAATGAATGTGAAAATTTTTCGGAGCATTTAACTATATAGTTTTGTAGATTACGTTGTGGACGATGTGCGTGCCGATCGGGGGGGGGGGGGGGTGGATTCCACCCCCCGGCTGTGGCATAGCCAACATATCCCGGCCATTTTAGGGTTAATTGATACACATCTTGAAATTCAAACATAGAAAGTAAAAATATATATTTATAGGCATTCAAAAGGCAAGTGATGTGCATGTTGGTGGTGCAGTACTTTATTTTACAGTCTCTTTTTCTATTTTACGGCATTCAAATAACAAATGTGCATGTCCAGTTGTTGCAGTAATCTCAGGTACCGTAAAGAGGCATGTATGTTGTACATAACTTATATAACATTTTCAGTAGGTACGAAACTACTAAACACATACTACATGTACTCTGTATATTTGGCCTGTTATGATTAAAGCCACACATACACTGTACAAGAGGTGTGGATCTGGGGGGGGGGGGGGAGGAGAGCAGCCCCTCCCCGTAAAAAAATATATTTTTTTTAATCTTTCAGAGACCAGAAGCAATGAGGTTTCAAGAGGGCTTTAAATGCCCCGTTTGTGTCATTTTATGAAATAAAATTCAGCCCACACTTCACACTGAAATATAATGGGTTATAATTATTTCCAGGATTTAAAAAAATTAAGGCTTTACACAAATTGCACTTCATGACCACATGGCTTTTTTGTTGTTTGGGGGGGGGGGGGGCATTAAAATAACCAACTACATGTAATAAAAACAGGCTTCAAATGCCTTGTTTATGGTTCAGTATATTGACAAAAACTTGGGCTCCTGTTTATTTTTTGCTTCGTTCAACTGATTTTTTTGATTTTTTCAATTTGCCCACCACCCCCCCCCCAATAGAAATCCTAAATCCGCCACTATTGTAAAATATATATGTGTCCTTTATGCCAAACAAGGAAGGAGTCAAGGAACAAGTAGTATATATTATCTGCAGAAGAATACCCTGTCCCAACAGGGGCTGACACCCATTGTACCACATAAATATTGCACGCATCATGTACCATGACATACAATATAAGACATCATTTAGATAGTGACCGGGGCAAGTGGTGCTGCAGAGTGAACTCTCCAAAATGTGAACTCCAAAAAGTGAACTCCAAAAAGTGAACTCTCCAAGAAGATCCCCAAGAAGAAGCCGGCAACACACCCACCTGCTTCCGAAATGATAACTTCTTGGATTTCTTGTTGTCACGGGCAGCGTTGCCAGCGAGCTCCAAGATTTCGGCAGTCAAGTACTCGAGGACAGCAGCCATGTAAACAGGGGCTCCACCGCAAGTGGTGCAGCAGAGTGAACTCTCCAAAATGTATTAGACCCCATGTGAGTGCTCCAGAGCAGTGGCACATCTTGCCCCCTTGAATCCAAACTTCAGCTACAAGGTCTTCTTGTACAAGCTTTCCTCTAAACACTGCAGCTGGTGTTGGTGTCACAGGTTCCTAAGAAGTAAAAGGAAAGAAATTTACCAGGTCACTGTGCATGATAAAGTACAATCATCTTATGATTCCTCCTTAGAACTACAGAAGTACATGTATGTAGGAAAAAGGGTAGAGGAAATGAGAAAAAAATTGAGCTAAATCTAGTGTCATACTCTAAACTTTAACCCCATGTAATTTAGGTGAACAATTTCCTGCATCAGATTCAGACCACTCCCCCCACTTATGTTACAACATCTCTTAATAGTATCTTTATGGTAGAATGGAATAGTGGTTGCAACATGTTTTGGAAAGAAAAGGTTTAAATTGTCATTTACCTTGTCTACAACATACATCATGTCCTTCTCGCCAAGCAGGTGTGGTATGGCCAGAAGGGAGTGTCAGATCTGGAAGTTAATCAGACAAATTATATTAAATCTATGAAAGTTCTGGCATTCACATAACAAACAATTGATATGGAGTAGCTTTTTAAAGCAACTTGATGTACATGCCTGTTATTAGCACATGTACAGACATATAAAACATAGTTCTGTGATAGAGTCTAAATAAGTAAAGAAGAAAATTAAATAATATTTTATTTTGAAGACAAAATCTTCAAGCCCTCCTCCTGTTTGGAATGGTAAACATGAAGACCATTTGCAAAATGCATTCAAAACTTTTAAACAAATACTGACCTTTCATTTGGTCTTTCTCAATACACTCCTGGATGAGGGCATTGTATTCCTTGAAGAGACAGCTTGTGGAACCAAGGGTCGAATTCCTCCAAACGTGGATTATTTTCTCTGCTACTTTCTGAAGGGCAGTGCGGAAAAACTCCATCTCTTTCAGAATCTGTAAATTCAAAAAAAATATATCACAGCATTATTCTTGTTTTGTTCTGTTAGAGAAAGTATAAGACATGAAATTTATCGAAAATAATCCTAAGAATGGACAATATTTTTAAAAGCTGATTACTAAAGCTGACATCCATAATGAATTTGTATGCATGCTTTGAACATCATAAAAACAAGGTAGAGGGAATCAAATTAAAACATCCTTTTGCCTGAAAAATTGTGTACATGTATACAACTACATGTATTATCTGTTTCTGATAATTAAGTCCAGATTTTTTTATAAACATCTAATTACCCAAAACTCCAAGTCTCCAACTTCAGGATGGGGAACTCCTGCACCTCAAAAGAAACTTGGTTGGTTCTATATTGAGCTCGGTGAGTCATAGTGCACCTCATATCTCCTATGACACCTTTATCTGGGTTGCGCCTCCTCACAAGCACTTTAACTCTTTTCTTCTTCTCCTTGGATATCATCCTTAAAAGTGAAAACAGAATATGCGAAAATAATTCTAAGAGTTTGAAACTCCATTCTTCCTGTGGACAAAAATAAATCACCCACACTTTACCTTACCAAATAGCAATAGTCAAGGTGTACAGTGCATAATGTCTTTATTAATTACATAATTAGATATCAGAATGGAGATTCAGCCCACCTCACACAATGTGATTAGATGCGTTCAGATCAGAATTAAACCATTGCCCACTTAAGCATGTACAAGTTTATCTGAAGATAGATTTTGTGTGTATTAGCGGGAAGTGGTACATTCCAGATCATTCATACATGAGAGGAAAATATTTAAAATTTCATTTTCAACTCTGAAACGTCAAATTTTTAGCATATATAGTGCGATTGACAAGTTCCTGAATCAGGTAAAATAGCAAATTCAAGAATATCAAATCTTGCTTGGATCAAATTTGTTGTCTGTTACTACTGCAACAGTGAATGTTTGACAAAGTCCCACATATGCAAGGGACAAATAGTATGAGCGACGATTGCCTAAGACCGCATTCAACACCCTTGGATTGGATCATTGATCATTGGACAGGATCACTCATAGCGGCATCGTGTCATGGTCTAGTGGATACGTCACCGGACTGGGGATCTCATGGTTTGTGGTTCGAGTCCCGCCGCGGCACTAATGTCCTTTGGCAAAACATTCATTTACATTTGCCACTCTCCAGCCAGGTGTAGTAAATGGGTACCTGGTAGGAATTTATTCCTTGAATGCTTAGGGCAGCTGGGCTAAAGCCAGGGTAATAATACTCCTTTGTAGGTGCCTTGAGCATCCTCTGGGATTCACTCAAAATCAGCATTTAATTTACAAATATTTACAAATAGAACACTAAGTAACATATCCATGAAATACAATAAATTCAGCTCACTGATGTTGGAAAAGATTTATTTAAAAAATTAAATTTACGGGGTATCGAAGTCATTGTATTTCTTGGTCACCGCGAGCGCCGACATCTCCCCCACACCACGAATAGTGGTCATATTGACCACTACGAATACAAAATGCAAAAATAGTTCGTATTTTCTGTCGCGTGTAGTAAAGGTATGGGGGAAAATAAGATAAATATTTTAAATACTTGCTTTCAAATTCAGCCCTTAAAAATCTCACTCCTACCTCAAATGGCCGTTAGAAAGAACTTTTGATATTTTCAGCAAAATCCAAAGTCAAAATCTTGTCCAAAACCGGAGAAATCCCCGCCGATTTGTTTCGCGATCGCGTGTTGTTTACATACTGCCGATGTCTTAGACTAAAATCGGCCAATACAATTTTTGTCCACGAAGAAACTCGGGATCGCAAGCGCACATCGATCTTTACGATCGCGCACACAGAAAATCGGGACTTTCCGTGTATGCCACATAGGGACCGAATTTTTAAAGACAAAACTCTTTTGGGGAGATGTCAGCGCCCGCGGCGACCAGGAAATGTACACAATGACTCCGATAGCTCGTTTCGCGAGAATCAACAGTAAATTACGGATTTGATTTTTGGAAATATCTTTTCCAACATCGGTGAGTTGAATTTATTGTATTTCTTGGATATTTAGTGGTCGGTTTTTGTAAATTAAATGCCGATTTTGAGTGAATGTTTGTGACTTTTGTGCAGTGGTGTTTTAAAAAGTTGAGGTGTATGACTGCCTACATTATACACACGAAGTATAGGAATGTAACTAGGCAGGACAACCAAAAAATAATTAAGGCTCTTCCACTTACAAATCATGCATCAAAATAATCTTAAATATCACATTATTTAAAAACATAACTTCAAACTTACCAAAAAGTCATATAACTGAAGAAAAAGGGGCGAAAACATCCCAAATAATAAGCTGAAAATGACATGATAGATCGTGGTCACGCTAGTAATACAGGCGCAATGGAGCATGAATATCGATCACAGAACGATCACAGAACGCGCACGGCCCTACGCACACGACCGTCGTCTGCTAGCTGTAGTCTGCTACTGCTCTAGGCAAGTCTTTCATGTGTCCCATACACTGATTTTTGTGTTAGTACATGATGATAGACATGAATTATTCCAGGTTTGTGAAGGGTATGATATTAATTTAAGGAGATTAATATCACCTAAATATGTGTTAATAAACTCTTTTACACAATTTTCATCTATGTTCAGTATTGTGAATTTCAAGTTACTTTGACCTATTATTATTGTTACACATTACTGAACTTCTGAAGCACGAGTCAGTGATTGTTCTGATCAGTAATATGGAGGCGCGTATCGGGGGTGGAGGGGGCACGGGGGGCACATGCCCCTTTTTAATTAAAAAATAATTTAATTTAATTTAATAAAAAAAACAAATTTGGAAAGGAAAAATGACTCAGAAAATGTAGAGGATCCCCCCCCCTTTTTTTTTGTCTGCTTGTCAAAGAATGCATTTTTTTTTACATCAGTCCTATATGTTAAATTTATGTTTGGCAGCCCCACAAATTGATATACATGTACAGGACAAAAACATATATCATATATGTTGAGGCACTTCCACCCAGTGGTTTGGGGAGGGCGAAAAGGGGGCACGTGCCCCTTTTTAATTATATGCTTTTGCCCCCTCCCTTTGAAGCTTAGAATTTTTTTTTCTTTTTTTTAATATTATTTTTGCTTGTCGGAGAATTGATTTTTGTATCGGTAAATGCTGAAAACCTTTTTTCTTTTCTTTTTGTCTGCTTGTCAGAGAATGCATTCATTTTTTTTTCGTCAGTCCCATACGTTCAGTTTATGTTTGGCAGTCCCACTAATTTTTTCTTTTCTTTTTGTCTGCTTGTCAGAGAATGCATTCATTTTTTTTTTCGTCAGTCCCATACGTTCAGTTTATGTTTGGCAGTCCCACTAATTGATATTTACATTAGTACAAAGCCATTGACGTGATCATATGTATTTAAGGGCAAGAATTGCCCTTAAAAGGGGCGCTAAATTGGCTGGTGACTTTTTTTTTTTTTGCTTGTCAGCTCGTCAGGGGGGCGCAAATCTGGTTATGGAGGGCGCCAAAATGGCTCATGACCTTTTTTTTTTTTTTTTTTTTTTGCTTGTCAGCTCGTCAAGCAGTCGGGCCCCCCGGTGCCAAATCCTGGATACGCCCATGGGTAACACGTGAGGTCACTCGTAGTAGAGGATTGTTCTTAGTCAAATATCTAGAGCTCGGGAATAAACTTTTGTGTACTCACCTTCCTCTTTTTTTTTGCATGGCTCAAACCCATGTGACTCAACACCAGCAGAAATGAGTTGTGACCTTTTGAAAGTCAGCTTGCTTCAATTAAATACAGTACGTCATCTTCAGTAACTTAACTTTGAAGGCTGGCCTTTCAAAGGGTATGTATATCTACAGGTATGTGTTCAGTTTCACTTGATATTTTGCAGATATGAAAGCATTTTCAAAGTATATCTTGATCATAGAGTATGCACATCAATAATTAGTTTCACATACATAAGTGTTTTGTTTTACTTTGTAGTTTGCAGATGACAGCTAAACGACGACAAGGTCTTGCAGATACAAATCTGTTAGGAATTCTCCAAGCGTCATGAAGAAAGGTTCATCCTGGCCATCATAAACTATGTTCAATTCGTCGTTGTCAATCGCTACTACTCTACCGCTGTACCACTGGTCTCGACCTTCTAATTCCCATCGGTGCTGTATTTCCTGCCCAATTACAATTGGAGGGCTGCTGATAAATGAAACAAATTGGTTATTTCCAACATCTTGTGGGAGGCCACATACTATTTCTTTGAGCTCTTCTCTGGAACACTTTGATAAGGCTACCTTATTCATATCTTGCTCCAAAATCCTCTTACGGAAGCTTATTTGTTTCCGCAGCACATTGCACGCCTTGGTGTTTGACATGCTCACAAGTTTCTCTGACACATTTTCTGATGTGATAAATCCATGTTCGATGATGCTCTCAACCATATCTTCTATTCTCTCTCGCTCCTTGGCATCCTTCTCATTCATTTTCTCTTGCTTTTCCCTCACACGCTTTTGGATGCCTTCAACATAGGCTTCACCATCTTGCCTATCGATGATCCTAACCTTAGCAGACTTCCGGACTGCCTCTCCAATGAGGTGCCGTTTCCTCTCGGGACTCGCAGCCTCCAACCACTGCCTCGTCTTGTTGACGCTGAACATCACCTTTCCCTCCAATTTCGATATGGTGCTGTTAGGTGCTCTATGAAGTCTGGAGTCGAGGATCGCGAAGTTTCGCTCGCCACTGATGTCGGTAGGCGAGCAGGAGATGGCCTCCTCTTGCAGTTTGGCAGAAGGCTCCCAAAATTCCCCGTCCGGTAACTGGGAGGCCAACTGCCGCTTCATCACTTCGATAATGCCATGGAGTAGGTGGGACAATATGTTGTTCATATGTGGAGTCCGATCTTTGGTAAGCTTCCTCCAGCCACCGACATCCTCAATCTCTTCTCTGAATGCTGTGACATCCGAGTGGAAAATTACGTCAGTGTCCTTCTCGCACTCTTCCAGAAATACGAGCGCATCATTGAACAACTTATTCGCATCTAGGATCCTATGCTGAGTTCCGATGGTGCTCATCCATGGCCCGGTCAGGATGTGATGGATGATCCCCAGGCATCTCAGATCTGTCCTCGCATCCATTGTCCAGGCATTGACAAAAGCCCGATGGAGGTCATTCATCGGCTTTGTAACCTTTGTGAAGTAGTCAATGATGCCATCTCCTACTTGGCTAAGAAGAGCTGCACTTCGAAACAAAATGTTAAAGCGATTTCCAACCCAACGTGGAAAAGAATATATCAAGCCTCGATCTTTTAAAAAGGTCCTCAATCCTGCAATGTCCCCAGTGGCGGCATTGTTGAACAGTTTATCAGCGACACGTATCAGAGCCTGTGCACTGCTTTCCCCGCGTCGATGGAATGGCATCGGGTTGTTATTGGGAACCACTCGCTCCTTGTCCAGGTCTTTTAGCACCGCATTTGCTCTCTTTGCAGTGGAATCCAATGGGTGCATCCCACATCGAAATTTATTGAGCCCTTTTTCCAGCTTGTCTTCCAGCTGTGCATCGACAGCAGCATTGGTAACACACCTGTCTGTCATGGTATTACTACACTCGCCCAGTACTTCATTACCTACACACTGCGTAATTGTATTAACATAATCAGAGGCTAGACCCCCTGGTTGCTGCTTCATTCCCATTAAATAAGTTTCACTCCCCGTAGCAATCTCTACCTCCGCTATATGTCCCAGATTTCCCTTTGTTGTCCCATCGTACTTAAGTGTAAGATTTTCCTTATCCTGTAAAGCATCTGTAACCTGAATCTGACTAAGTGCTTTCATCTCAGCACCAAGACGACGCTGAGTTGACGTTGATGGTAATTTCCCCACTCGTCTGCCAGCTACGGTTTCGCTAACGGTCCTAATAGCCTCACTAACCCGACTTTCCGCAACTCCTTGTGCCTGCAATTCATAATTGAAACTTTATTTATGTCACTGGAAAAGAAACTTCTTGTATAGAAATAGGATAGCTGTTTTATGTGTACTGGTACCTAGTCAAGACCTCATAACCATGGGGGTGTTTCATAAAGCTGTTTGTAAGTTACAAATGAATTAATGAACGACTGGTGATCAGTTCTAGTGCTAAATGATTGAGAATGTGATTAGTATAGCACCCAAAAACATGTTCCTCTTGTTTGTAAAGTCATCCATAGCTTTACGAACAGCTTTATGAAACACTACTAGTTACCTTTTTTTAAAATCAATATCAGCATTATGAGCATCTATTGGCATTGGCCTCATGTACCGTCAGTTAAGACCCAAACCTTTTGAATCACATGAATGCAGTGTAAATTTTAAGAATTTTCTATTAAAATTTAAAGAGTGATTAACATCATGTTTTACAATACAATGCAGATACAGTGGCGGATCCAGGTTTTGGAAATAGAGGGAGCAAAGTAGCAAATTTAAAAACAGAGGGGGTGCCCTCTTAGATTTACCGGTACTTCAAATAATGCGTTATGTTCAATGTGAATTTCTCAAAAAATAGAGGGGGCGTGCGTCCCCTGCGACCCCGCCTGAATCTGCCATTGCAGATAAATAAAACAAAGTCATTAAATGTTTCAAAGTATTTGCCCTAATAAATTGGAATTAGTTTTGCAATTATTTCTCACACTTTTAGTACTGCATTAATACATGTGTATGTCTCTCGAGCAATATGTGCTTCTTTTTTTTTAACCATAACAGTGTTCGCTATTCAACCTTTTGTGTAAGAACATCATAATGCTTTTCAATATCATTTAAGGGCTAATACAAATATATAAATTTCAGTATCAAAATCTGTCCAACACGGTGCTTTTTGAGGGCTTACATGTATATCACTTGCCATATATATTTTGAAGTGGTACAAGGGGTCAAGCAGAGGTCAGAGAAGAAGTCATATCATAATCACAAAAATGATTGAATTAATATTATTTGTGACAATTTTTGCAACTTGCGCTGCAAGATTTCACGCTCTGCTACCATCGTGTTGGACAGACTATTTCAACCACTTTAAAACTTTGAATTTCTAAAACGAACCTGAAGGTAATACGATACTTCACGTATTGCGGGTGCATATTGCCTTCCTTCCATTGTTTTGATGGGCTTGGTGATATCATCCAACTTTTCTTGTAGTGTATTAGTCTCTGCGACAAGTTCATTGACGAAGGGAGATTCATTCACGGTGACACTTTGTTGGACATTTTTACACGAAGATCTACGATGAGTGTGACGACAGGCACGAGAAATTCTTGCCCATCTGTTCCTTTCCCGCCTACGTCTGTTATCATTAAGTTTCTTCAAGTGTTCGTACTTTCTGTTCACTCTCTGGTATTTTTCCCTCCATCGAGTACGACTTGCTTTCAACCTCCTAATTTTTCGCAAGACGTGCTTTCGCTCCGCAAAGCACCCTATGACATCATAGATCCTGTTCAGTTTACTCTTCAGTTTCTCATTCCTTTCTTGTAGCTTCTTCTTCTCTTGTAGTCTTTTAGCCGTCATGTCCTTGATGTTTCCTTCGAGTGTGCTTATTTTTTCTTTGAACATTGTTTCCATTTGGGCAAGTTTTTCCCGATGTCGTTGTTGGGTATTGTCGTTCACCTCCAACAAATTTAAACATGATTTGCATGTGGATGTTTCGGAGGTATTGCGCTTTTGATCAAGCTTAATAGGCATCACAAATGCCTCGTCCATGAAAGATTGCAGCTGCGCTTTTACGCCATCACGATTAATGGACTTTTTGAAATATAGGATTTTCTTCTTTACAGCAGAGATCCTGCTTTTCATTGATGCCTCTGGAATAGAGAGTAACTGTGCCAGCTCCTTCCACCTTGAACTTGACAGTTCCGTTATGATTCCATTTGTAAGGGCATCATTTTCCGCCATGGTCTTTAGATGTTCCGCAGACTGACCAACGGCAGCGGACGTTTCGCCAAACTCTGTCATTTTACCTGATGAATGGAGATGGCACATTTCATCGTAACAATTATACTCTTTAATTAATATTGGTTATTTTAACTATCGTAAATGAAAAGTAAATGGAAAATATAAAAATAAAGTACGGAAGACAAAAATAAAAGTAACTAATAATAAATATGACGGAAAGACACTGTAATCTGATTCACAATTCACTCCAGCCCATTCCATACACACACCCCCACTCTCCTAAAATAAAAATGATTCTCACTTCAGCCACATACATATTAAATGCAATAAGGCATCTTCAATTCCTTCATTAATATGCACAATACAAAGACATACACGTATGAGGCCCTCCTTTTGGACAACCTCAAAAATAAACACAAACAAAAGAGTATCTTATTGGTTCTTTCTTGATTATTTTTTTTATCAGCAATGGGCGGGCGTCATCAATAATTCCTAGCTGGATTTCTGCTAGGACTACTGTAGTGTAGCTCCTGATCTTCCACTCCAAAGACACATCTCGGTGGATCATCATGATGGGAACTCACGATGTTTTGGAGTTCAACCTGGTGGTGGTGGTTTCATGATGGCATGTACCAGACGAGATCATGTCTGGCAGAAAGAGTCAGAAATTACAAAAAAATATATTTATCAAAATATGAAAAAGGCATTTCAATAATTATGTCTTCATACGTGTCATTAAATTTAAAAGCCATTATACGTATCATTTTTTTTTTGGGGGGGGGGCATGACAATTAAGTAAAAAAAGAAAATATGAAGAGAAGTGACAGATTTTGAGAACTTTTTGTTCAATTTTTTGAAATTTCCAGTAAAGAAATGTGACTTTAAAAAATGTCAGGGGAGGGAATTCTTACCTGCCCACCCCCCCCCCCCTTAAGGCGTGTTTCATGAACCATGCCCATGGCCATGCATGAATCATGAAAATGTTTTATCTCCCTTTGTAATTCAAGCAATCACTTTTCATTTCATTTAGGAGGATTCACAAAAAAGACCACCAAAATGATAAAAGAAAAAATAGAAATACAGTACACAAAGAAAAATAAACAAGTAATAAATTATATAAATCAAAATTATTAATAGACATGGCAGTCTAAATAATAGGACATTGAAATAAAAATGTATATAAAATTAGTAACTGTTACATGTATCATGATATGAGATAAATTTTAAAATCTTATATTTGCGTTATATATGACAATTGATTACTGTTCCCTTGGCCTTGCCTGCCCCCATATTTAAAATCTGGATTACTTAATCACCCCCCCCCCCCTCCCCCATTCCCAACCCTGCCATACTTCAGTTTAAATAATAAATGTAAATTTACATTCCAAGAAAATTATATATTCCTTGAAAAATGTTTTTTGTCACCATGATTGTATTTAAACAAAAATCTAAGTGATATAGGATTCAAGAAGAGGCAGTGACAGAGACTGAGTAAGTGACAGTCAATTGTTATTACTATATTGTCACCCTTTCAAAACTCATTCATCAATTTCATGAAGGCCCCTATAATTTTTCATTTAAAGAAATTTATGAAACATTCCTGCATTTATGCTATTATTCTGATTTTTGGTGCTTCATTTCAGTTCCCAATAAAAAATAATTCAAAGAAAACAAATAATATTTCACACTTGGGATTCAAAACTAAAGTGAATAACTTAATTATTTAATAAGTGAAAGTTGAGTTGAACTTCAGTAGTGACTAGTGTGTCGCACGCACGCACGTACGTGAACTTGACCGCGCGCGCGAAAAAAATTGCTTAAAACTCATCCAAATTCGAAAGGCGGGTGCCTAGCAAGCCCGTTTCTGCAGGTTCCCACTGCCTCTGCGATGCCTCTCGCTGCAATTTTGCAATCGCACACAGATTGAACACCAACTCAAGTTTCAACAAGTACGAAAAATTTGATTCTTATTAATCCCCGAACAACTAGAATAACACGAGAATGAGGTAAGAATGAGTAAAAGTTCACCAAATTTTCCACTTACCGACACTTCGACCTTAAAAGACTAGGAGATGGAGATCAGAATCTAGGACCGATCATATACGTAAAGATAGAAAAAATTCCGACGAATACAATGACGTAATTCTCTAACTATAGGGGTACACTCACATAGGGGAAAACCTCGTATTCATCCGCCCTGCCACAGGCTTTACAGTGGCGATATCGCGATGCTATGCATTGTGAAGCGGACCGAAGTACACGTAATCATTTTGTGCACTTCCGCGCTAGCGCCATCTAGCGCCCAAGGCCGTGCCTAATGTAGCTATGAGTGATCTCCCCAAAACATTAAGTTGGCAAAAATTTGGTCCCTGTCGCACATACGTAAAAGTATAGGAATGTAGCGGGGATGTAGTATGAGTGGTCATGGTGGTGCTTGCCTTTTCCAATTCCAGCATGTCCAGCCAAAACAAAAACATGAAAAAGCAAAAAGATAACCCTTTTTTTCTTTAGTTTTTTTTTTTTTTTTTTTTGGGGGGGGGGGGGGTGGTTTGGTTTGGTTTTGGTTGCAATGTCATGACTCCTTCCATGCGTCCTGTTGGCTAGATGTATACCAGAAACAATATTGTGCCCTATTACTGATAATAATTTCGGTACAATAACAATAAATGGGCAAGAAAACGTGAAATTTGGTCGACAGATCAGATCAGAACTGGTCTAAGGCTGCCAATGACAAAAACGTTACACAAAATTGAACAGATGGGACTGGGTTATTGACATGCGTAAATATTGTTGCTCGATCTTGTTTACACTGTTATTTTGTGTTTAAATTAGTGAAATAAATATTAAAATGCACATGATGTCATGCCATGACTTGATCACACAGAGGTTATATTCTACAAGACATAAAAGCATATTTTACGCTTACTGTTAACGCTGAAAGCTCACCAGAGAGAAAGGATATCGTGCGGCTGATTTGAATTTCGTGCGAATCGCAAGCGCAGCGCACGCTAGCGCATAGCGCTATAGCGCGGATGCATGCAATGCATGCAGCTCAGAGATTGATCGGCCAATCGCGGCGCACGTATTAAAGCGATACGAATACGGCATTTTTTTTTTTTTTTTTTCAATAATTTATGAAACAAATAATTTACATTTGAAGAAAATACAGCTTAAAATGGGTTATAATGAAATAAAATGCAATTCTAAAAGATATACTATGGCAGAAACTGTAACACTTACCCTGTTTAACTTCATGTTCAGCATTTTCGTGGGCATTTTCTGTCTATCGATTTCATTGGCCAATGATGTTTAGACGGGCGAAGTTGACGTAGTCTTTCGGCCAAAACGTTCAAAATTGTCTCGAAAGTACAGTTCATTTATGAGACTAAATAGTTTGCAGATGAACATGTTACTACAAAAGTATGTCATAATATAACCGATGAAATATTAAATTTAATGACAAACTTGAATAATTACTGAAACAGGACACCAAACAAAAGACTACATGTTATAGCGCAGCATACTTTTGAGACTAACAAAAGGTACAAGTTTGCACCCTCTTCCGATTTATCATTGAAATTACTCAAAATGGTACAATATTGCACCTTTTACGAAGTTTGCTGCACATTGCACCTTTTTTCGAATGTTTGCACCATTTGTGCACCTTTAATTCTAAGTGTGTTTAAAAAGCATACTTCCACCTGGATATCATGGAATGCACCATTAGTGCATAATTGAATAATGATTACATGACATTCATGAGCACATATCGAATATTAGTGTCAGTGGGTTTTAGAATTTGGTACAGATGACCTTTATCTGCTCATGCTCAGATTGCATCTCCGAAGTGGCTTATTACTTTAGTTTCGGAAAATAGCGTTAAACACGGACATAATATACTAAAATACTAAAGCTTTTCGACATGCACTCATCAGAGTAAATTCGCATGAATGAGCAAGAACGCCAGAAAATCAAACAATATACTAGATAGCTTGTGTAATTACCTTAGTTTCTAAACAAAATTGACCAAGTAGTTACAGAGATATGGTCATTTCAAAATCGGAAAAAAGTGTCCATTTTTGGCCGACATGACTGTGGAATGCGTGCCATAGCGCAAACACCGTTTGGCCGATGGGGCTAAAACTTAAAATCTTAAGATTGCTAAGAGTCGATTACCCTATATACCAAATTTGGGCCAATTTGAAGGGAGTGGGGTCTAAACTTTAAAACAATGTCCCCAATTTAGATCAGATAAGATATAGAAACGTCTCACTGCCAGAAAATAAGGTAGCAGGTTCCCGAATATAGAGTATTTTTTCTATTCTCTGGTGGAGGATGCTGCCTCCCCCTCTAAATCTCACTTGATCAGCTTTCTGTCTTGTCCTGCAAATGAATCAGACGGACCCAGGTTCGCCGTGTTTCGGATAGTGCCTTGAAATTTCTGTCCCCAGACGTAAATTATATCTGCCGGATACACGTCTGTAAAACCCAAATACACCCATACACTCACACACATTAAAATATATTTTGTGATAAAGTTGAACGTGAGAAACATGGACATTTTTGTAATTGTCATGGACAGAGAACGTAATATTTACCTTTCGCATTTGACTTTGCCATGACTTATTGTAGCTAATTACTGAGCCATGCCATTGGGGGTGGTATACCAATGGTATCTACAGCCTCATTGAATATCTATATCATAAAGGAGTGTCGTAATTTCTCTTCAAATATACATGCACACCATGCACGACTATCATTTTCAACACTAATATATATTTGTAAGGCTGCATTGAAATAATAGAGTGAACATTCATCTTGGAAATCTACCACTGGCCGAATGGAGACATTCTACAGAGAATCTACATACGTGTAGGTCTTTGTTATCTTTGAAATCTTCTCGAATCATGATGCAGATCAAATCATCGCAAAGTGTACTCTTCAAAAGAGAGACATAGTGATTTTTATTGTTTTGCTTTTTTTGTTGCTGTATTTGCATATTTTGGAACTTTTTTGCAATTATGAATAGCGCAACTATCTCCAACTGGTCTGAGATTTACCCAAACATCCGATACGTTTGGATGAATTGGTAAGTAGTATTGTGGTAAACTATGTTCTTACTCATTGTTAGGAAAGTAACATTGATTCCTAGGTTCTTTTATACTCATTTTCTTTTTTTCCAGCCCGCCTCCATTCAAAATACTTTATTTAAATTTTCACGAAAAAAATACTTAGTTAGAAATCTAACTGAAAGAGATTTTTTTCCAGGAAATATATTTCAATCTGAGAGAAGAATGAACATAACGATCATTCTCACACAAAACACCACAAAAAATGAAAGTAAAGTGAAGTCTTTTTAACCTTTATGATCGGGGGCGGTATTCTGAAATTCATTTTATCTCAGATAAAATCAGAGATTTTAAGTAAGTGAAATAAAGTGCTTAAAATATTTTAAATCGGTATTCTGAGAACCATTTTAGCGAGATTTTATCTCATCTAAGACACTCCCATTTCTGATGCCTTAACCAATGATAAATGTCGTTAGATTTCACTTTCATCATAATAATATAATAATAATAATCCAATTATAGTCCATTCCAAATTTTATTAACCGAAATGAAAATTCGTTTTGCCCAGTTGATCGTGGGCCCGGTAGCCACTGTGCAGCGCCAGATCGACATTGCTCTATCCTTTCAATTGTTGAACGCCAAACAAGGTAGCAGCAACTCCCATCTTTTAACGTCTTTTGGTATGACGCGGCCGAGGTTCGAACCCACGACCTCCCGGATAGTGAGGCGGACGCTCTACTGACTGAGCCAACACATGCTCAGCCAATAGAAGCACTCGCTGCCAGTCTCTGGGGCAAGAGAGAGCGAATGCGCTTATTTTTACAACTGTCAATACGCGTGCATCAAAGCGCAAACGCGCTTTTTGATAGGATTTCATGAAAATGACTAAGGTACTTTCCGAGGTTTTTGAAGACCACCGCAAGCATTATTGAAAGTGCGATATTAGTTGCCAAAAATCTTGTAATAGAATTCGATAATCATATGAGAGTGTTGCTTGAGAAATATAGTCAGTACTCAGTATCTTTTTGTTTAGTTTGATCGCGCGACTAGCACCATACTTGTCCAAAAATATCGCATTCACCGTGCATTATAGAGATAAATTAGCCTGTAGACTATTTTAAGTTTTATTTTATCTTTCCCACAGATTATGATTGGCGTAAGCGTTTAAAGCTGTGCTTATCATACGTACAGCATGAATAGGCACGCAAGAGGTAGGAGACTGAGATAAGATATGAAGTAAAATCGGAAATAAAATGTGATCTCAGAATACAAAAAGAGAAAATATTTTTTTTAGAGATAAATTGATGCTCAGAATACCACCCCAGGTGTATTGCATTATCCATTATCCACCTCTGGCATTAAATGCCAAAGGTGAATCAAGGGCTTTTCACGAATGTATGCATATAATTTTATACAAATGTATGTAATAGAGTGAGGAAATTGATATTGACTAATGGTTGGGTAGCTTTTTTCAACGTTCCCCATTTATGTCCTCCCTGTAATTTGTTGAGGGGAGGGGGGGGGGGGGGTGTAGAGCCCACTAACGTAAAAATCTATCACAAATGTAAATATAACCAAAAATGTAAAAACATTTCGCCTACAAATGTAAAAATATCAATTTCTACCTCAAATGTCATAATAGTGGACCAGCCAAACATCCAAAAAGGCTTTAGAAAAAGATTCGACGGCATTTTTGGGTAATGCTCGGCATCCATGCTTAACGTCTTGCAAAAATACTGACGAATAACGTACGGGCGGATGCCACGCGCATTTTTGCCTAAAAATGCCATTTTTGGCTCAAAATTTGAAAGAATGTCAAAAATCGCGATTTTCATTTTTTTTTACCTAATATGTAATATCCGATTAAGTGATATCAAGTGATATCAGATATATTTTGAGTTTCAAGTTATAAACCCTATTAATATACAATTGAAAGTTGGATATTACACACACATGCATGGCATAATAAAACATAAAACTGTGATTTACTCAAAGTAATAGGTTGTTAAAACTACCAATATGTCAAAGTTTTTTACCCAAAGTAATTTGTCATTTTAAAAACTTTTTCTTGATTAAACATATCATGTATATTGTCATGTCACACACAGAAAGAAATTATCCGATAAGGTGATAGATAACTCATTTCATGTTATCCCAAATGGAACGATGTATTTTTACTGGATGCGCATTTCACTGAAAAACTCTATTTGAAGGTACATCTAGAGTGTACATGTACAAAGGCAGTTATCCCATGTATTATCAGTTAACGGCTTGCAGAGTAAACTAGATATTGGCATTTTGGACTTGCATTTGCAAGCGTATGACATTATCTGTCTTTTAGAGACAAAAACAGACATGCCAGACTTGTCTCATTCTTATTTCTGTGGTTTCCAGTGTTATAGTATGCCAAAATGTTCGATTAAACAAAAGTTTGGTGGGTTTCATGGGATGTGTATTCTGATGAAGAATCATATTTTTAATTGTTCTGAAAGAATTCGCTCAACAGTTTCTGAATCAATTTTATGGGTCAAGGTAGATAGCAGAATTTTGGGTTTTGAGTTTATTGTTGGAGCAGTGTATTTACCATGTGAGGGGTCAATTCACCATTCTAATGAAGGTTTTGATAACCTGGTACAGGATATTATTGATATTGAGAGTAGGTATGATGCACCCTTTTGTTTGTTAGGAGATTTTAATGCAAGGACGGGTTTGCTTGATGATTTTTTAGTCGTAGAGGATGTGTTGACAGATCAGACTGGATTAGGCTTTTGTAATGTTTTTGACACGGGTGAACTAATTGATGGCAGGGATATACTCTCTCCTCGTTATAATAGTGATGTGTATGTAAATAACAATGGAAAGTCTGTTATTGATATGTGCCAAAGTTTTGATCTTATGATAGTAAATGGAAGGAAAGGGGATGATCAGTTTATCGGAAAAAATACATGCTTCAACAAAAATGGTGGTAGTAGCACAATTGACTATGTTATTGCATCTCGCCAATTATTTTCCAGTATCACACATTTTAGTATTGATGTATTTGATAAATGTTTGTCAGATGTTCATTGTCCTGTCAGTGTGACCCTGCAATCCCCAAATTCTCAATTTGCTGCTGTCGACACTGTTTCTAATATTTCTCAAAATACTGTATTATGTAATGGCAATTCAGGCACACAGCCTAATGAAAGTCAACGCTATTTAGCATTCCAGTGGAACAGTAACAGTGCTGCATTATTTAAACAGAAACTCACGGACTCGGCTGAGCTAATGTGTGAAAATGTTGAATGTTTATGTGGGAATGCAAATCAAGATAGTATTGATTTGTTTTATTCACATTTATGTGACACTTTCATTAGTAATGCACAAGATGTTGGCATATGTAAGTGGAAACAATCTCATAATGTTAAATTAAATAGGAATGTTAATAGGGATAAAAGCAACAATCGACCATGGTTTGATGCAGAATGCAGATCTGCCCGCCGCGAATTTTTGAATGTTAAATATAGATTAAAGAGAAAGCTTAAATTTCTGAGTAGCTCAGAAGCCACTTGTTTATTGCATCATTATGAAACCACTGGAAAGCTTTATAAGAATTTATTAAGACACAAAAAACGGTTATATCATAGAAATTTAAATAAATCTCTCCGCTCATTACAGACATTTAATCCAAAAGAATATTGGCAATTACTTAACAGCAATAGTGGATGCAAAGGAAAGAAAATGGGAGATGTTTCATTAGGGGACTTTGTTAATCATTTCAGTCGACTAGGTGATAGACAAAATGGCGAGTCCACAGGCCAGGGAGGTAATGCTTCAGAATTTCCTGAGGCAGATGGTCCCTTGAATGCCCCGATCACTTTACATGAGGTGGAACTAATGATTAGGAAACTTAAATTCAAAAGCCAGTGGAAAAGATTTTATAAGAAATTAGTTTCTTAAGAATTGTCCTGTAGAGGTGCTTCGTGTGTTGGTAAAGTTCTTTAATGTGGTATTGGACAGTGGTATTGTTCCAACCGAATGGTGCATATGAATTATCATTCCTATTTTCAAGAATAAGGGTGTATAGACACAAATCCTGATAATTACAGAGGGATAACTCTTCTCAGTTGTTTAGGAAAACTTTTTACTTCCATTTTGAATCATAGAATCTCAGGGTTTCTTGAAGCTGGAAATATGTTAGGTGAAGAACAAGCTGGCTTTCGTTCTAATTATTCAACAACTGATAATGTCTTTGTTTTGAAGACTATAATTGATATTTATTTGCAAAATAAAAAACGTTTATATTGTGCATTCATTGATTATAAGAAAGCATTTGATCTAATTGATCGATCATCTTTATGGTTCAAAATGTTGAAGATGGGTCTTGGGGGTAAGCTGTTTATTGTCATTAAAAATATTTACGAGAGTGCTAAATCATGTGTAGCAGCCAGGGGGGAATTGTCAAAGTTTTTTTACTTGTAACACTGGTGTACGACAGGGCGAGAACCTATCTCCGCTTTTATTTGCCATTTATTTGAATGATTTCCGAGAATACATTAGAAACTCATATGGAGGACTGAAATATTTGGAAAGTGAGGTTTTTGACCACATGAAATTTGATAATGCAAACTTAGCCTTGATTCTTTCTTGCCTTCTTTATGCAGATGATACAAACATTTTAGCAGAAACCCCTGAGGAGTTGCAAATAGCACTTGATGCAGTGGATAGTTACTGTCGGACCTGGCACTTAACTGTTAATGCTAGCAAGACAAATTGTTATTTTCTCCCGTGGGAAAGTTAGAAGATTCCCTGAATTTATTTATGGTGGTGTTAGACGTGAGGTTGTATATGATTTTGTGTACTTAGGAGTAAGATTTAATTATAATGGTAATTTCAAAAAGGCAATTTCTAAGCAAGTCACACAAGCTAGAAAAGGCCTTTATAGCATGCTGGTCAAGGCTAGAAAGTTACAGCTCGCTGTGGACACACAGTGCCATTTATTTGATCATCTTGTTTTACCTGTTTTGTTGTATGGTTGTGAGGTCTGGGGTTATGAGTGTATAGACCAAATTGAAGTTTTTCATAGAAAGTTTTTACGACAAATTTTGCTTGTGAACAAATGTACTCCTGATTGTATGGTCTATGGTGAAACTGGACGCGGGGTGATTTTAAACCATATGAAATGTCGAATGATTGGTTTCTGGTTGAGACTAGTTAAGGGAAAAGAAACAAAATATTCATGTACTATTTTGAAATTTCTGGTGCATTTACAAGGAGATATACACTGTACATCAAAATCGCAATGGTTGTCATTCATCGCAAACACTTTTAATTGTGCAGGACTAGGGAATGTGTGGTTAGCACAAGGGGGTGGATTTAGTGCTGCATGGATTTCACACACTGCAAAAGTCAGACTTTTTGATATGTTTGTTCAAGAGTGGAGAGCGGCTGCATGGTCCAATAGAATTTGTACAAATTATAGAATGTTTAAAGATAATTTGATGTTTGAGAAATATTTACAAGTCTTGGGTAAGAAAGACACTATCACTTTAAGTAAATTCAGATGTCGAGCTAATGGACTACCTGTTAACAAGGGTAGGTTTGATGCAAGCCTGACAGATGAATTGCATTGTACTATATGTTCTTCTGCAGATATAGGAGATGAATTTCATTATGTTTTTGTTTGTCCCTTTTTTCACAAAGAGAGACAATTGTATTTACCTAGTAACTTGACTTCCAGTAGACCGATTGCATTACACATGGCCAAACTATTCAATTCAGCTAGTGCTTGCCATTTAAAAAGACTAGCCAAATTTGTCAGAATAATTTTGTTACGTTTTTCTTCAACGCCTAAGGAAGAAAGACAGTAGTTTTGTTTTTGAAAGTAAAATGGAGACGAATGCATGTACGCGTAGTGGTAGAGTAGTTAAACGTCCTATACGCCTTGATTTGTAAATATGTTTATTTATATATTATATTTTCACGTGTATATGTACATTATCACTTATGTTTTTGTAATCATATATCGTAAATATGTTTGTACTCTCATACCCCGAGAGGGGGTCGATAGAGTCAATAAAATATTACAAATCTTACAATCAGTATAGTCTATGGGCCAAAAACTGAAGTGTCCTCACCTCCTTAGAAATAATCTTAAATGAGCTTTTTTTTTCCTGTTAGATGGGACCATTAACTCTCAAAATGTGCTTCTTTGCCCTAAATTAAAAGGTGGGCGTGACCACAAGGGCTATTACCATGGCAACGGATCAAAAACAATAGGATTTAAGAAATTGTCATGTATTCGTGATTAAGAAAGTACAAAAACGCATTGTAACATTCTAAAGTAATGTATCAAGAGTTTCTCACTTGAATAAAACCCAAATAAGAGTTATAAAAAGTGTCCGTCGTGTTTGAAAATGGCTGTTTCCATGGAAACAGTAAGAACAAGAATGATATGGTAGCAAAATCCCTTGATGCTACCTTAAAAAGAGGTAAGTAGTGATATTGACCATTATTATTTCTCTTTTACAGGACACTTATACATTTTTTAGTAAATGGGTGATAGGTGTGACTACGACATGTGTAGGCCGTTACCGTCTGTTTGATTATATAAAAAAATTTAGTTAATTGGAGTAGAGCTATATTTGATTTATAAAAATTGTTGCCTTGGAAACAGAATGTTAATGAAGATGAAATCTTTCAAAGAAAGAAATGTGACCTACCAATACAAAATAAAATGTTTAACAAACTGAATTTGAACAGTATCAAATGAATACTAAGTACTAAGATCAACATTAACTTAACTGTTCGTAAATTCTCTAACGAAATTTTTTCTTCTACTGAACAATGAGGTATCGTCGAGTCTATCTCTCTAAACAACATTTGCATTATACCCAGCTGTCAGATTGCCTGCAACTATCTGGAGTCGATATAATCTGTAAAATGTGGTATATGTAAATTGCTCAGGGAATCGATAGTTGACACATCCGTGAGAATTTAGCATGTAAACATCAATTTGTAATTCTCCGGTAACGACTCTAATTTTTAATTTTTATTTAATGGAATTAAACAATTGTAACAAAAATAAAAAGTTTCATCAGGTATTCCAAGAAACTACGCATAACATGTAATTTTTGGTATTGTACTGTCATATGACAGTGACAGTGACAATAATCTATTTTTTTTTTTAATTGTCCAGGGAATCGATAGTTGACATGATAATAATTTTTAAAAAATAAAATAATTTACAATAATGTAAATTCCTCAGGGAATCGATAGTTGCCATATCCGTGTGAATTTAGCATGTATACATCAATTTGTAATTCTCCAGTAACAATTCTCATTTTTAATTTTTATTTACGATGCCCTTAAAGGTCGTATACTTTTATTTGACACAATGATTTTACAGGTGAAGTTACGACCAGGGAAAGTATATTCAACCATTTTAAATGGAATCAAACAATTCTAACAAAAAGTGTTTCAGCAGGTATGTCGATCGATTCAGAAATTATCATTATCTCTCAACAGAAATGTAAATCTTAATCTGATATTCGTACATGTATGACCTTAATAACTTGTAAATCAATCGATAAGAAAATGTACAGATGCGACTACTACTAGTTTATTGGTAATACTGCTGACTTTCCTTCATGATTAAAGTTGAAGTCATGACATTAAAAAAAAACAAATTTAATTTGTAAGAAATTTAATTATAAGAAAATCGGACGTACGAGCAGATGCTATGGGTTATGCATCATTTCTATACATCAGCGGTCTGATATTTAATTCCAATAAATTACGCATAACATGTAATTTTGGGTATTGTACTGTCATATGACAGTGACAGTGGAAATAATGGAATTTTTTTTAATTGCTCAGGGAATCGATAGTTATCATAATTTTAAAAAAAATAATAATTTACATAATTTGTATACATCAGAGGTCTGAATTTTAATTCTAAGAAGCTACGTATAAATTTTGGTATATGAGGACATTAACGTTTATATCATATCTTCTTTCATCTGAAGTTATGTATTATTTGAATCGAATATCATGCTTGCTACCTGTGTTTAAATTTTAATATTATATGGGTTATGCATCAGTTGTATACATCAGCGGTCTGATTTTTAATTCCAAGAAACTACGCATAACATTTAATTTTTGGTATTGTACAATGCTGCAATATGACAGTGACAGTGAAAATAATGTAATTTTTTTTTTTAATTGCTCAGGGAATCGATAGCTGATATGATAATTTAATTTTTAAAAATATGATTAAAAAAAAATATTTTACAATAATGTAAATTCCTCAGGGAATCGATAGTTGCGTCACTTGTATAAATGAGTTCACAGGTGAAGGTTTGACCAGGGAAAGTATATTCAACCATTTTAAATGGAATTAAACAATTGTAACAAAAATAAAAAGTTTCACCAGGTATTCCAAGAAACTATACGCATAACATGTAATTTTGGGTATTGTACTGTCATATGACAGTGACAGTGACAATAATGTATTTTTTAAAATTGTCCACGGAATCGATAGGTGACATAATAATTAAAAAAAAATAATAAAAATAAATTACAACAATGTAAATTCCCCAGGGAATCGATAGTTGCCACATCCGTGTGAATTTAGCATGTATACATCAATTTAATTGTCCAGGGAATCGATAGTTGACATGATCATAATTTTTAAAAAATAAAATAATTTACAATAATGTAAATTCCTCAGGGAATCGATAGTTGCCATATCCGTGTGAATTTAGCATGTATACATCAATTTGTAATTCTCCAGTAACAATTCTTATTTTTAATTTTTATTTACGATGCCCTTAAAGGTCGTATACTATTATTTGGCACAATGATTTTACAGGTGAATCAATTGGTTGGCATGTTTGATAGGTGATTGTTCATTTCATATTGTATATGACGCATTTAATTCTCAGATTCACTTCATCAGTTGTTATACATGTATTTAAAAAGCAAACCAATATTAATATATATTAAACCATTATAAATAGAAAATGGGATCAAACAATGTAATGAATATAAAAGAAGTCTCGTCAAATATGTCATTTGATAGTGACTTGATGTAACGATGACTTAATGGTTTGATGTACAGATGCAACTATTACTAGTTTATTGGTTATACTGTTGACTGTCCTTCATGATTAAAGTTGAAGTCATGACATTAATAAACTAATTTAATTATAAGAAAATCAGACGTACGTCCATATGCTATGGGTTATGCGTCAGTTGTAAACATCAGCGGTCTGATTTTTAATTCCAAGAAACTACGCATGACATGTAATTTTTGGTATATGAGTATATTAATGTTTTTATCATATCTTCTTTCATCTGAGGTTATGTATTATTTTAATTGAATATCATGCTTTCTACCTGTGTTTAAATTTCAATATTATATGAAACTGTAATTATATACTACTCCGAGAAATGTAATGCTTGTTATCGATCATATATTTTCTATTTAATTTTACCTATACGCATAATTATTCATTATTTACTTTCATGGGTCTATTTGTCAAAAACTGTAAAGAAATTAACATTTGGTATCGATCATATTTTATTTCGATTCCATTTATTTCAATTCTATATCAGCTATCATTTGTTATCATAAAATCCATTAAAACGTGTTGTAACAAGATATGCTTGAAATATGATTGATATTTAGTTGGCAAATGTATATTTTGCTTCAATGATATTTATAAAGGTATTCAGTTTGTAAAAAATATAATGATTTAAAAAAAAATTAATTGCAAATTACATTATCGATATCATATCACGCCAACCCGGCAAGGTTAAATCACATGTATTGCTTGGTTTTCTTGTTTTCTTGTTTTCTTATTTTGAAATTATAACAAATATAAATATTTCTTTGTTTGTTTTTTTATAACGCAACGTGGTAGTGATGCTCGAGCTCATTATATAAGCAAGTTCTTGATGTCTATCTGTCAGGTTAAGTTCCATTTTGTTCCCATTTTTTCCCCATCATCCATTTCACCTTTCTTTCCATCCCAGTCATTACTTTTCACCTTTTCATTCATTCTTGTTCATCCTTTACACAACATCATATTTGATCCTGATTTCTTAGTATTCAACACATTTCAAACTCAAATTGTTCCACTCGATAAAAATGAATGAACGCAACCAACAGTCTTACTTTGATCTTAATAATGTTACCTCTGATAGTAGGTACTATACAACTCAGGAATTTGTTTCTAGCTTTAAAAACGTAACTAAATCATTTAGCTTACTCCATATTAACTCCAGAAGTTTAAGTAAAAATTTTGATTCCTTTGAAACCTTTTTGTATAGTATTGACAATTTCCCATTTTCAGTCATTGGTATAACTGAGACCTGGCTCCATTCTATTTCACCTAATGTATATAACTTGCAAAATTATGAAATGATTAGAAATGATCGCTTGGGAAAGAGAGGAGGAGGAGTTGCGTTATATATTCGAGAACATCTTAAATTCAAGATTCGACATGACTTGTCAATTAACCAATGCGAGTCATTGTTTATTGAAATTATAAATCCAACAACGAAAAATATTGTAATTAGTCTAATTTATCGACCACCCAATAGCCATATTGATCCATTTTATGGGGATTTCGAAAGATGTTTTGATATACTAGCTAGAGAAAATAAGATATTGTATTTCATGGGTGATTTCAACATTGATTTGTTGTCTCCAAATAATAATCATGAAACATTTCTCCAACTTGCATATTCAAATACCTGTTACCCGCATATTAATAAACCTACCAGAATTGAAAATAATTCATCAACTCTGATTGATAACATTTTTTCAAATATTTTCCATACAAATATAACTAGTGGTCTACTATATTCCGATATATCAGATCATCTTCCAATATTTGCAATCTCCGAAAATGACATTTTAAGTCAAGACCAACCTAAACAGATTCCTTTTCGAAAAGAAACCCCTGAAAATATTGAATCATTTAAAAATGACTTGATTAAAGAGGAATGGTTCGATGTATATTCTCAGCAAAATGCAGATAATGCGTACGAATATTTTAACAATAAATTACAATTTTATTATGATAAGAATTTTCCCTTAATTACTGAAAAAAAGAAAGCTAAACATGCTAAAATGCCGTGGATAACAAAGGCAATATTAAAATCTATTCATACTAGAAACAAACTTTACAAAACATATTTAAAGAACCCCACTATTTGCAACTGTAATAGATATAAGAAATATCGAAATAGATTAACTAATATCATTCAAAATTCCCGTAAAATGCATTACTCTGAGAAATTAAAAAAAGTTAAATCAAATATGAAAGCAACCTGGACTATTATAAATAAAATAATTGGTAAAAAATCGAAAGAATTGCCGAAGGATAATTTTACTATAAATCATACTTCTATTAATATTAATGATGCACCAAATACATTTAATTCATACTTTGTTAATCTTGGTCCTAATCTTGCACGCAAATTTGACAAGCAAAATGACAATTTTACTAAATATCTCAATGAACCAACTTCTCGATCCCTTTTCCTAAATCCAACAAATCCCACTGAAATAATCAACATAACTAAATGTCTTAATACAAGCAAATCTCAAGGGCACGATAGGATAAGTACATCACTCCTCAAACAGATCATATATTCAATTGTTTCCCCATTGAATTACATATTTAATATCTCTATAAATACGGGTATAGTTCCAAAATCTCTAAAAATTGCAAAAGTAAATCCGGTCTTTAAAAAGGACGATCCTTATGAAATTAAGAATTATCGCCCAATTTCAATTCTTCCCAGCATATCAAAAATTCTCGAAAAAATTATTTACAAAAGACTCTACGACTTTTTAGGTATTCAAGAATTGCTTAATATGAATCAATTTGGATTTAGGAAATATCATTCAACTGATTTAGCTCTAGTACATTTGTATGATAAAATAACTAAAGCAATAGCAGATAAAAAATACGTAATTGGAATTTTCATGGATTTGTCTAAGGCGTTTGATACGCTTGATCATGATATTTTACTCAAAAAACTTCATACATATGGAATTCGAGGAGTGACCCATACATGGTTCAAAAATTACCTTTCCGATAGGGAGCAATATGTTGCATTCAATGAGGTTCCTTCTGATTGCTTAAGTATAAAATGTGGCGTTCCACAGGGATCAATATTAGGACCTCTCCTCTTTCTTTTATACATTAACGATATAATTAATACTAGCCCCGTTTTATCTTTTATCTTATTTGCAGATGACACCAATATATTTTACTCCCATGAAAGATTAGACTCTTTGATTGATACACTCAATTTGGAATTACCTAAAGTATCAACCTGATTTAAATGCAATAAATTGTCCCTTAATATAGACAAAACTAATTTTATTTACTTTACACATTCAAATGCGCATGCTAATAATTTTCCGTATAACATATTGATTGATAATGTACCCTAGATCGTAAACAATGTACAAAATTCTTAGGCGTTTTTATAGATGAAAATCTGAATTGGAATCAACATATAAGTCATGTAAGTACTTGTATATCCAGAAATATTGGTATATTGTATAAAACTAGAAAATATCTCCCTCAAAATACTCTTTTCATGCTATACAATGCACTTATATTACCATACATAACTTACTGCAATATGGTCTGGGCATCTTGTGGGAAAACAAAAATAGACTCTATTTGTAAATTACAGAAAAGGGCTATCAGAATCTGTACTGGTTCTCAATATTTAGAACATACAGACCCGTTATTCAATGAATTAAAAACACTTAAAGTTTCTGACATCAATTCCCTCCAGACCTGTATTTTTATGTTTAAATATAAAAACAAATTACTTCCTGATTCTTTCCAAGACTTTTTCACGCTTAATAGTGCAATTCATTTATAACCCACCCGTATCTCTGCCAATTACCATTTGATTAATCCCAAATTACTTATTGCACATAAATCTATACGACATCATGGTTCAGATATATGGAATGCATTACCAGATTCCATCAAATCTTGTCAAAACCTCACCGCTTTTAAAGCTAGAAATAAAGAAAGATTGCTATTGAGTTACACTGAATCAGTTTAAAGTTTGTAGTTAGATTACTGAAATCTCATATCAACTTTTTTTTCTGTATCAACTTTAATTTTTTATTCCTAGTTTCATTATCAACATTATTTTCACTTTTAGTTATTTTTTAATTTAATTTTTTTTTTCTTTTTTCTTTAACCCCTTATTTCATCATTCCCATCAAAAACGGATCATGCAATTTAAAATAATTCTAAGGGGAAAGTATAATTGTCATAATGTAATTTGTCATCTATTCCGCACAGCAAAAATAATAATTATCTGAATATGATTGGGTTGCCACATCATCAAGCACTTGCTTATAGTGACAGTCCATCTTCTGCTTTTCATTAAAATATCAGTAAGTTGGCAAAGGTTAATTTATGATTAATTACTACCGCCTATTCATTTTATACTCATTGTTTCCCCGAATATGATTGTAATTATATTTGTTATACTTAATTCGAATTGACGGCATTTTGAAGTTTTGCATTGTTTCGTAAAACAGTGATATGCTTATCATGGGCTGTATGCAAATTAGTGATCCGGTGATGTCATGAGCTCACATTTCGTTTTGTATTTTATTATATGAAATTTCAAATATTTCTTTTTTTCATAGATGTTTATAAAGATTCTCTTCATTGTATCGCAATAAGTTATAATAATGATGATCGTACACATTCTACGAGGAGTCAAACTTTGTTTTACATTCTTGGAGAAGAAAACTGAAATATTTGAAATTTCATATAATAAAATTCAAAAGGAAAAGTGACCTTATGGCATTATCGGCTCAATAATTTGCATAAAGCCAATGTTATGCATACCATTGTTTCATGAAACAATTCAAAACAACATTAATATTTTAACCTTTTTTTGTTTAATTTAATTTTATTGAATTAACTCAATTTTGGGGTTGAACTTGGCCTTTAAAGTTGGTTGCGGATGTGTTCCTCATGGACGTTGGCATGATTAATAATGAGTTACATATCACGAAACTATTGGAATTTGAAAATTACCACACATTCTTAATTGAACAACATGCAAGCAAATGTCCATTCTTAATATATATATTCTGAGCTTTCAATTCAAATCATATTAGAAAAAAGTGTATTGACTAAACAGTGTCAAAATTGTTGCTCGCTCACAAACTTTAAAATCTGTAAAGCTGATTTTGAGCTACATAGCACCCACCCCATCAAAATTACTTCTGCATGGCTTTCATCATTTGGTCGACCACTCGGAAGTCGGTCTTGCCAAGGTATATTGATAATGTACCAAAATCATATTGAATATGTAAGAAAACTTGCCTACATATACGTTGTTGGATGGATGGGCCGGTCACAGAGCAGTTCCCTATACCGAATTGCACTCCCAAATCTGCCCCTGGCAGTGTCCAACTATTTTATTGTAGTGCAAGTGGTTAAGTCTGATCGGGCCGTTACTGTCAGAGACACAGAACGTATAGATGGTAAAACCCATCTCTTTTAACATGTTATGGTTGATGCTAATGTAAAGCTTATTATCAGAGCAACAAAGTACACTAATGCATCAAGTTAAAAAAATAAATGAATAAATAATCAATTAAAGTCTACAAATGAAATGATTATAATCATTATGCAGAATTATTCAAGGATTAATCATCAGTTTTTAACATTATACTTGTAATTATTTAAATAATGCTGAACCATATTTACCCAAAAAAATTTAAGTTACAATTTGCTATGTTGCATACTAAATCAATGGTTGAAAAATTATTTGATATCTCGGTTTTCTTTTAATTTGTCGTGAAAAAGCCAAACTTTATTTCATTATTATAATATAAGTTATCGTTAACTATAACTGGAAAAAAGGATATATGTTATATGAACATTATAACATTAATACATATCATTATGGTTGATTTTCCTTTAAAAAAATAAAAGTCATGTGAATGCAATGGGTCAATCTCCAGGAGGTGGAACATCATATCAGAAAGTGAGAGAAATAAACAATATTCAGTGATGATGTGTCATGTATCCATATAGAGATAATGGAATTATACTCTTAGGAAGAGCAGACTTAAGTATTAAGAGGGTTACGTATGATATTGTGTATTGTATTATGTAAACACAGTAAAACAACCGGGACTCTAGTGGAGAAATGTACATTTATTCCAATATGCAAGTCAATGAATGTGCAAATCTGCGCAAAAAAAAATTACCACACAGTCAGGACATTTAATCTTTGATGGGATATGATTTTATATTTTCATAATGAAAGACAGAGATGATTTTTATCTTGTAATAGATAGTATATATTACAAAATAAATCCTTAGTTGTATACATGGAATTTAATTTAAGGTCATTTATTATAACTTTCCTTGGGAACAGGGGTGTGGATCTGTGTTCATGATTGGGGGATGACTGGCGAGAGGAAGATGCGGGGGGGGGGGGTATCCCCCTCCCACACCAGGGACTTTTTCAAATATCTGTCTATAAAACTTGCATTTAAAGCATCCCGAAATGGTTTTCTGTATGATTAAATGTTGTTAAATAATGAATTTGGATAATTAGTATATATATATTTATCTAATTATTAACGAATGTTCTCTTTTCACCTCTAAAAATGTCCCTTTTGTAAATATACGTTCCCTTTAGATAAAACCCTATATTCAAATCTTATACGTGCCCCTTTTCCTTCGATAAGTGCTTTTTTTGCTTTGCAACAACATTTTTTTTGAATGCTCATAAACTGATAAGTACCCCTTCATCTGTTATTCCCCTATTCTGATAGTTACCTGTTTTACTTAGACAAGTACCCCTATTCATTTTTTTTTTTCAATAAAGTGATCCTTTCCTTCTAATAGGTGCTCCTTTTCATCTCTGTTGAGTGCCATATTTATCCTCAATATTATTGCCCCTTTCATTCTGATACATGGCGTTTTCCTTCCATTAAGTGCCCTTTCGACCCCTAAAAAGAGTCATTTATTTTATAAAATATCTTGTGCCCGCCCCGCTTCGGAGAAAGAAGATCCCGTTTATGCTACCAATTATTATTTTAAAAAAAGTTTAAATAAAATTTGCATTCCCTCAAATATGATTCCCCCCCCCCCCCCCCTTCGTAAAAAGAGGATCCCGTTTATGCTATACATTATTATCAAAAGACAAGTGTCAACAAAGTTTGATTGGTGGCTACGCTCGCTCGCCTAATCAAAATTAACATTCCCTTAAATACGATTATGCCCGCCCCGCCCCTTGCCAAGAAAATTCCGCTTATGCTGCCAATTTCTTTCAATGAGAGATATTACTATTTTTCCGCTCGCTCTCTACACTCGCTCGCCCAGTCAAAAACTAACATTCCCTTAAATATGATAATTATTAAAATCTAACATTAGAAAAGGGGCTCGCTCGCGAATATGAAATTAACACTCATTTGATGTGGAACCAGTGATTGTAGGTGGTGCTTTAATTAGATATTGGCAAGGGAAAAAAATATTCGAATTAGATTTATCAAATAGAGGTGTCGTGGGGTCTAGTGGATACGTCACCGGACTGTGGATCTCATGGTGGATTTCATGGTTCGCTGTTCGAATCCCGCCATGGCGCGAATGTCCTTTGGCAAGACATTCATCTTTGGCAAGACATATTCGCCACTCTCCACCCAGGTGTAGTAAATGGGTACATGGTAGGAATTTATTCCTTGACTGCTTTCAGCGCCTTATAGGGCACCTGGGCTAAAGCCAGGGTAATAATACTACTTCGGTACTTAGAAACATATGTATTCAGCGCAATATAAATGTTATATACTATTATTCATCATTAAATGAAAATAGACTCACGCTTGATATAGGCTGAGAACAAATTATTCAGTTAATTGCTTCTGCACATGCCCCTCCCCCCCCCCCCCCCCCTCATAAAAAAAATTTCACAAACAAAGGTTTATCGGTTATCGGTGGCACACACACTCAGGTTCGTCGGTAAATAAGTGATCTCGACACCCCCCACCTCCAACTCAGAAAGGCCTAGCGACGCCCACGAGTCTATCCAGTCTTTCATGATGACATTGTACTTTGAACCCCACTAGGATGACTTTTTTCCTCTTCATAAGAATCTGATGTCACCGGCGGATCCAGGATTTTCCAAAGTGGGGGGAGTCTCGATGTGAAAGAGAGATACGCGAAAAAACGAAAGAAAAAAAGGAAAGGCCAAAATAGGGGGCTGAAGTCCTAGATGTCAATCAGGGATAAATTAAAAAAGCTCCGCCATAAGCTCCCCCCCCCCCCGATCCACCACTGGGTATCACAGCCCGCTATGCTCGATTGGAAATTAAAGGAATATACAGACCCTCACACTCAACTGCACACTCTAATGTAAAGAGAGAAACAAATAGGATTATTTGAATCTTTCCCGAGATGGCTTCAAAATGTATGGTATATAATGTCTAAAACTTATGTATTCACTTTAACGTTTCCATTTATGCCTTTCCCTTTTCCCTAAAAAGTGCCTTTTCTGTTATTGCCCCCTTGTGCATGCCCCCTTTCCCACAGAAGTTCTTTTCTGCTAGTGTCTACTTTACCCCCCCCCCCCCCCCCCCCCCC